>JANSLV010000061.1:0-209107 GCA_029298845.1 Ophiostoma perfectum
AAGAAGAGTAAAGGAGCCAAACGAATGGACTGGGGGTCAGAAAGGAGAGGAGAAAACAGAAGAAGAAAAAGACAGCGAGCAAATGAATGGAGAAGAGGTCAAAAGGAGAGACAGGTCAACAAGAAGAAAAAGAGAGAAGAGAGAGTGGAGGAGGAAGAGGAGGAGAGGAGGTAGAGGAGGAGGAAGAAGAGGAGGATCGTAGGGACAGCGAGCAAAAGGGTTAGACAGCTATGGGCAGGAACACAGATGGAGAAGCGAGGAAAGAGCACCACTGGCACTGCAACAGCAGGCAAGAGCGACTGGACAGGGGATGTGGAGTGGAAAAGGGGGGAGTGCGGTCTCGTTGGGCGGGTTGTCGATGGCCCAAAGCGGACAGGAGACATTTAATTGGGGCGCGCTAAGTTTAATGAGGCCCGTTCAGGGGAACACTGGTGCTGGCGCTGAGGAGGGAAGGAGCGCTGGAGACGTCCAGAAGACAAAGAAGAAGGAGCGACGAGGCGTGTTCTTTCTTCTACGGCTTCTTTGAGCAGCTCGCAGCAGGAGCAGCGGAAGACAGGTCTATGAGAGGAAGGAGCAAAGGGCTGGCGAAGATCCCAAGGAAAGAGCAATGCAACAGCGGGCAAGAGCAGGCCGGCAGGCCTCGACAGCACGAGCATCGCCGCTGTGCCTATAGAATACGGAGTACCTATCTTAAGATATTCTTTTACATGCAGGATATCGTATTTTATCTTACATACGAGTGCTAGTACGAAGAATATTCATGTTATTACTCCGTATGCATACTTGGACAAGCGGCTCCAGGAACAAATAGAGAAGTGGCCGCAACAGGCACGCAGACCCACCATCCAAGTCAGATACGGGCCAGGCCAGACGGTGAAATGCGTGAACTGGCAAGAACCTGGCAAGAACGGCAGGACGCAATAATACGTAAAGAGAAGGAGCAGGAGCAAAGGGCTAGCCGCGAACAAGTACGGAATACTAGTCCAGATGGTATTGTGCATAGGAGATTACATAAGAGGGATAGGGGAACTGCCAGAGCCAATCTCCTATGCGTTATGCGACCAAAATATAGACTCAGGTACTAGGCCGAAGCTATTGCGGCGGTGGACAATGGTCTAGACAGCTGTTTGCGGGTATTTGCATTGCGCATCGGCACCTCGTCGCTTTGTATTGGTGTGCATTGAGACATTGGTCATTGACATGCATTGTGTTGAGAACTTGGGAGAGACATGCAATAACACCAGGGCATTTGTGACTGCATCTTATATTATTATAATAAGATATATTATCTAGTTTCTACGGGTACTCATAGTCAGATTGACAGCTCTAACGGCTACAGATGGCCCCTTCAGAAGTGTTGATACAGTGAATCAGCGGTGCACTTTGACTAAGAATACGCCAGCTGGTAAATTGCAGCCCCTCTTGGAGAACGGAGTGCATACTATACGAATACACGAGCGGCAGAGTGGTATCTTATTACTGGCGGATATCTGTGAATACGTGTGAGGGTGCAAATATGAAGAGACGTCGAATGGTGATGTCAGCCGTGTTATTATGTAATACCGCTGCAGAAGAGGAAAGAACACTGGGAGGCGCGAGCATCGTGATGCCCTGTAATGCAAACGCGTCGTAAACGGACGCGGTGCTCGAGGTAATAAGGTATCTTATCTCACAAAGTACATTACATTACGATTGTACCGTTGACTAAACTTTACCAGCACAATTAGTGCCGAAACTAGACTGCTAGACAGGGGTAACCGCATATGTGAGATTGGTAGCTTATGGACTTGTGCAAGTATCGCCCGCGCCCTAACGCAGCAAATACAGGGCAAAGATACATTGCACCCCAACACAACTACCCTAGCCACGGCTCTGGACACAGCTCATTTCATCCGAGCATTCGCCATCTGGGCTACGGGTCTGGTCTCTTTTTACTTGCACGTATCTAATAAATTGCATATAAATTGTAAAATAATAATCTGCCCGTATTCCTTCTATCGATACTTGATGTGCAGCTTCTTGGCAGTGTCAGAGTACCGCCAGTCGTTCCAGGCCGGATTGTCTGAGGAACGGCGGTGTCTGATGCTGAGTATGCTGGTGGTGAGCAGTGCTGCTGTGATACAGAGATGATATGGAGTGCAAATGCCTATGGCTAATGCCTGACGGGACTGGGTGAATGGCTGAGAGACGATGGCATGATCCTCTCGTAGCTATGCTGACCAGAAATGCAAGTTGAGACAGACGAAAAGAAACACCCGATAAAATGATGAGGATCACCGCCATTTGTCTTGTTTCTGTCTCTTCTCTTATTCTCTCCAGGATGATAATAATAGAAACCACGGATCGAACTAGCAGGAACGGGCAATAACGAGCATGATTAATCCCTGGCATCGCCGTCAACGCTCCAGGGGTTGTTCGTCGGGACCGCTGTTCTTTGTGACACTGGTTCTCATTTTACGGAGTAGCATAAGATACCTCTCTTCAGGATTATTGTCTTTACATAGTCCAAACTCAGAGCCCCCGCACAGCCTCGCAACAGACTGGAGATGCACTTCTCTCGAGTACTCCGTAGAGTTGATGGAGCCGGGAATATGTACGACGTGTCTTCGAGTCTTTGCCAACGCGTGGCACCTAAGATACACCCCCTGCATAGAATAAAGAAATGCCCCTGACAGCGTGTTGTTGGCGTTGTACTCGTCTACCTTTGTGTGTGCTCAATGGTGAGACTGACTGGCTGGCAGGTCACTGAGTAGAAAACCACCAGTCTGCTAGGGCACAGACAGCACTATTAGGGGTCTTGGTAACTTTGGCAAGATATCTCAATATATCTACAACAGATGGAGAAAGAAAGAGAGAGAGAGAAAAGGAAAATAAAAGGGGCCTGGGAGATTTGAAAACCAAGCACGGTTTCGGTCAGTGCAACGCTATCCCGCTGGAAATACTACTAACAGAGGAGAGCTTGATCGATTGAGGGAGCTGGGCTGGATAGAGGCTGGATAGCCTGGCGATCTGGGCAGGTCAAAGGAAAGGTAAAAGGGGCATCCCGTGGGTCGATATCGAAGTCGATATAGTAGTCGATATAGAAATATTGAGATACTACAGAGCTGGTTGAGGTATGATTTATTGAATTACGGAGTATTATGGTGTTTTCGATGAGGTATGAGAATAAGATATGTTTAGTGACCAGGCATCTGTACGAGCAAGTGGTAATGAGGAACACAACGACACAAGCATGATATAATGCCGAAACGGGAAGAGAAACAGGAAGAGAAACGGGAAGAAAGAGATACGATATGGCGGAGGGAGGGAGGGCAGAGGGGAAGGAAGAAGAACAAAGCTTCGCAAAGGAATAAGCCACGCGAGTCAACGCACGGATAGGGAAGAAAGGAAGGGCAGAAGCCTCCTTACATGAGTATCTTACATACGCACATGTATTCCCTCTGGAGATCTCGAGTCAAGGGCAGTAGGTCCGTTGGTTATCTACGTAGATCTGAGCTGGCACGTCACTTGTCCGAAACTGTATGTCAGCCCGAATACTCGATGTTCGTAGCACAGTAGTCCCAAGAAGCCGCTTTACGCCCAGTATGTCCAGGGGCAGGTCGAAGGTGTGAATAACCACACTGGTGATGTGAAGCTGCAACTGCCATGCGCTAGTCTTGTTCGGGAGCAAGAGAGACAACGTGCAGCATTCCTGGGGAAGATGCAGAAAAAGAAAGCAGATGCAAGGCAGAAGAAAGGAAAAAGAAAGGAAGAGAGCTACAGAGTCAGGGAGCAAAGACAGTTGATGCTTTCGGAACGGTAGCTGGGTAGTCACGCGACGAGATAAAGCCATCGGCATCTACGATATCCTACGCAAAGGTGAAGGATCGCCTCCAATGCACATCTGTGACGTATATATGATTCTTATTTGGGCTTGGATGGTGCAAATGGAAGTCATGAGAAATCTTGTAAATAAGACGAAGCAAAAATAGAGCCCGATCCGTCATCCCGTCCCTCGTAAGCGCATACCACCATGTCTATTAAACTAAGGAAAAGAAAATGATAGAAGAAAGTAAAATAGAGAAATAGAGAAACTAGAGAAAAGCCACTGAAGAGCTGGTGGCTTACGGCTTCGCGCGGCCCATGAAGCGAGGGTACAGGCAGCAGGTGCGGACGGTGTGCTGGTGTGCCAGCCACGCCAGGAAACGCTCCAGGCCCAGTCCGTATCCGCCGTGCGGCGACGAACCGTACTTGCGCTGGTCCAGGTACCAGTAGTAGGGCTCGGGGTTGAGGCCCTTGCCCTTGAACGCCTCCATCAGCTCCTCGTACTTGTCCATGCGCATCGAGCCGCCGACAATCTCGCCGACGTTGGGCATCAGGACGTCCACGCTCTCCGTCACGCGCAGGTCCTGGGGGTCCTTCTTCATGTAGAACGCCTTGACTTCGGCCGGGAAGTGCGTCAGAAGAACCGGCACGTTGAGCGTGTCAACCATCTTGCGCTCGGCCGCCTCGGCAATGTCGTCGCCGAACACATGGGGCTCGCCAAACTCGTTGGGGACGGGGGGGTCCTGCGCGTTGAGCCAGTCGATGGCGTCGGTGTACTTCATGCGCTTGAATGGCCGCTGCGGCTTCACAAAGCCGGGGTTCAGCAGCTCAACCAGCTCCTTGCCGGCGGGGTCCGCCAGCACAGCATCCACGACGCCGCAGATCATGTCCTCGATGTGCGTCAGCAGGTCGTCAAAGTCGATCGCGTCCAGCTCCGCCTCAATGTGCGTGTACTCGGACAGATGGCGGCGGGTCAGCGACTTCTCGGCGCGGAACGACTTCTCAATGCAGTACACGTCGCCCATGCTGGGCAGGCACGTCTCGAGGTACAGCTGCGACGACTGAGTCAGGTAGGCGTCCTCGCTGTAGTAGGGCACCTTGAACAGCGTCGAGCCGCCCTCGACCTGCGTCTGCACAAATGCCGGTGGCGACACAGCCGCAATGCGGCGCTCCTTGTACTGGATGATGAACGACTCGTACAGGATCGACCGCAGCTTCATGACGGCCGATGCCTTCTCGCCGCGCAGCACCAGGTGGCGCTTGTCCAGCATGTCTGACTCCCAAGGGTCCTGCTGGCCAGAAGCGACAATGTTGGTAATGGCCTCGGCATCGCCGGGGGCGCGGCCGTAGACCTCGTAGTAGTCGACGTGCAGCTCGCGGGCATCGGGGGCGGTGGCACCCTCGGGCACGGTGCGCAGCTCGCCGTACAGGAAGAGAGAAGTCTCCTGGGCAAACAGTAGCGCCTCGTACGTGGACGTCAGCGGGCCGGCCGCAATGACACACTGCAGGAAGCCGTAGCCGTCCTTGAGCGTCAGGAACGTCGCCTGCTTCTGGACACGCAGACGGTGGATGCGGCCAAACACCTTGACGCGCGTGCCGGTGACATTCTTGGCGGCATCGCCCAGCGGCACATCCTTCTGCCACAGCTTGATGGTGCGTGCCTTGGGCAGCGAGGTGTCCTCGGAGAGCGTCACGGACTTGGCGGCCTCCAGGTTCTTTGCGCGCTGCTGCTTCTGCTCCTCCTCCTTGGCGGCCGTCTGCTGGGCGCGCGCAAGCTTCTTCTTGTGGCCGTCGAGCAGCGTCTGGGCCTTCTTGGCAGCACTCTTTGCGGGTGCCTTCCACTGCAGCCGGGACGCCTCATCAGCCGCATCGCCGCCAGCAGGGGTGGTGGTAGATGACCGCATCAGGTACTCGGAGGCAGGCTTGTCAAGGCCCTGGATATACGCATGGGCGAGGGACTTGAAGGGCTTGGCCTCGGAGCCATCGGCAGACTCGTCGTCCTTGCCAACGTCGGTGTCGATGTAGACTTTGCCGGCGACAGGAGCCTCCATCTTCTCGACGCGAATAGCGGGTTCTTGGGTCGATGCCATGTTGTATGTGCGTGTGTGTGTGTAGTTCGAGGATGGGGGTAGGGGGGTCGGTGTTACTTCTATGAGAGTCGCCTCAAATTAAGCAAGACGTGGCGCTTCGAGCAGGGAATCGAAAGGACCACGAGTCGTCTGATCAATTGGGCGTCGTGTGCAGTTGTGGTGGAGGGAGAGAGTAGGAGTCAGAGGAGAGGGGAAGCGAGAGAGGAGAGGTCGAAAAAAGAAGGCCGTCTGTAGTGGGGTTATCGAGAGATAATATTGTTAGGGCGAATTTGCAGATAACGAGCAAACGGAGTAGTTCGAGTAGTCGGGGAACGATAGAGCCAGCCAGGAACCGAATTGAATATGTCGAAAGATGGAATAATTAGTCGGCGGGGCCAGCGATGGACTGCTTGCGCCGCCCTTTTGTACTGCTTTGTGGCCCTGTCTACGAAGCGTTGAGTCATACTCGTTCCAGGAGTCTCCCGGTTTGAGATTGCTATCACTATCAGACAGCTTTATTGCGGTGCATCGTTGGTCGTCGAGTCATACAGATCAGCCAGATAAGAATATAGAGGCTACAGTATTTTAGATAATTGAGGATGTTAGAAGCAAGGTCATTGAGGTGATGTATAATCAGAGCTGGACAGATGAGAATAAAAAAAGAGAAGGAGGAAGAGGAAGAGAGAGATTCAGAAGAGAAAAGAGAAAGACAAAAGGGATTTGAAAGACAAACAACGAGAGGAGAAAAGAGAAAGAAATAGGAAGAAAACGTGAGAAAAGGAACGAGAGTTTATAAATGTACAATTATCTATACATAATAACATAAGAACATAAGAAAATATATGAAAACATCACGATAATCCTAGCAGAAGAATAAACTTGAGCAACAAAGCATAAGTTGAGGTATAATTCTTTAAAAATCGAATTAAAATACAAGATCGAAAGATGAAAGACAGCAGTCAAGACCACCCGGAACAAATTACACATCTTATCGTCTATTCGTGTCATAATCTAAATCGCATCTGCCGTAGATGTCTATAAACGTATCCCAACTCCTGGTATTCCCATCTAGACTCCTTTTTATATACACCCAGGCACATTGTCTGCCACACCGCCACCTACAGCTCGTCAATCGCACGCGCCTCCGTCTCCGGCTTGCGCTTGTGGTAGCCGGTGGCCGCACGCCCCATGCCGGTCATGCCCCGCTTCACAATCGACGTCATAATCTCGTAGACAACCTGCGCTGCAGCCAGGGCCGTCTCCTCGCCAGCACCCTGGTAGGCCGGGGCCACCTCAACGACGTCGGCACCGACAATGTTGAGGCCCTCGAGGCCGCGCAGGATGCGGATCAGCTCGCGCGTCGTCCAGCCGCCAGGCTCGGGGGTGCCGGTGCCAGGCGCAAACGCGGGGTCCAGCACGTCAATGTCCACGGACAGGTACACTGGGTCGTCGTTGTTGCCAATGGCCTCCAGGATGGCCTTGAGGATGGCCTTGGCGCCACCCATGTCGTCCATGTCGTCGGAGCTCAGGCGCACCCAGTTCTGGGCGTCGTCGTCGTGCCAGTCCTCGTAGTCGCTGCCGCTCAGACGCGTGCGCAGACCAGCGTGGACCGAGGGCGCGGTCGTGGCGTTGGCCAGCAGACCCTCCTGGCCGGCCATCCAGAACATGGAGCCGTGGTTGAACTGGCCCATCTCAGACGGCCAGGCCGACGGGTACTTATCAGGGTGCCACGTGTCGAGGTGGGCGTCAAAGTGGATGACCCGCAGGGGGCCGTAGCGGGCGCGCAGAGCACGCAGCGCGGGCAGCGCCAGACTGTGGTCACCACCGAGCGTGATGAGGCGGGGGTGGTCAATGACCGAGGCCGACGCAGGCGTGCGCTTGCCGAGCTCCTCAAAGGCCTCCGACATCTGCAGGAGTGCGAGCTTGTTGTCCACGGGCGTGATGGGGATGTCGCCGCAGTCGAGCACACGGGCCCAGTTGCGGTAGGGGTTGATGCCGGCTCGCGGGTTGAATCCGCGCAGAGCGGTCTGACGGCTGGAGGCCTGGCGGATAGCGCGGGGGCCAAAGCGGGCACCGGGGCGGTACGACACGGCGGTGTCAAAGGGAGCGCCAATAATGGCAATGTCGTAGAGCTCAGAGGGCGTAGTCAGGCAGCGGACGTACTCCAGGTGGCCAAACGAGCCAATGCCGTTAAAGGGCCACTGCAGATGTTAGCATGCATGCAAAGACACGGTGGCGTGGGCAGGAAGAGAAGAGCAGAGCAGGAGAGAATGTACCTCGGAGCTCCATTTCCGGTGCAGCTCCTCGAGGTGCTCGGGTGTGAAGGGAGTGTCGTCTTGGTCCTGACGGCCGTGGTGGTGTGCGCATCCCGCTGCAGGGGACACGGCAGCCAGCGCCGCCACAAGGGCAAGCATCAACGAGCGGACGGCCATTGTATCTGATGTAGTGACAGGGTAGCTGTCTCTTGGTTCAAGCAAAGCTATGTCGAAGAGAACCAGAGAGGGGAGAGAAGAAGGAGAAACGACAAAGGAAGAAGAGAGGAAGAGAAGAAGAGAAGAAGAGAAAGAGACGAGACGAAGAGGGACGAGGGCAAAACCACCGCGGGGCTTTTATGCCTGGACGGGCAACACTCAGAGAAGCGAAAAAGGACGTCGAGACGAGCTAGGATGGGCAGCTCGGCACTTGACCCCGTCTTTTTGAGGAAAAACAACACGCTCGATTCACAATCGTCAAGTAACACGCAAGAGTAAGAGGAACGAGGGCACCAGTCAACGATGGGCGCTGGTGTCGCAAAAGCCATGACGATGGGGTGAGTGCTCGGGCGATGGACGGGAGACGGGAGCAGATGCGATAGGGCATGCCAGACCGGGTATGCATTCCCAAAACGGCAATCGCACCTTCTTAGTCTGACAGGCTGCGGGGGCAAGATGGGACCAGCAGAGGGACCTTCAGGAAAGAGCGATGGAGAAAAGTCCGTATAGCGGAGGGGGAGGAGGAAAGAGCGAATGGCGGCTACGAGAAAGGCGACAGCTGGTTTCCCAGAATGGAAAGAATGTATTAATATGGTTTATGTAATTATGGACGGACGAACAAGGCTCTTTCCTGATGCGCCACACTCGGCACTGATGACACACGAGGCAGGATAAGGAGCGCTGCCGGAGTGCAAGCCGCTGGCTGGGAAGGGAAGGAGCCAGAAGAAACGGTGCGAGCCCGGAGGCTGGAATAATCGAAATAATCTGATAATTAGATAATCAAGACATTCATAATAATTATAATTATAATAAATACTCTTCAGCTTTCCTCTGGAGAGCAAGTGGGATGAGTGGCTCTCTCTAGCTTTGTCAACCACTGCCGGCTGATACAGGCCAGCAATATTTTACAAACTGTGACGTCTCTGGGCGTTTGCGCCGCTCGTCTGATGATCGATAGTGACAGACAGCCGCAGGCGGTGAATGGCCAATTGCCTGCTTACTTCGTGTCGTATGCAGGCTGCATGCGATGCACATTGTAGCTCAAAAAGGCAAAAAGACAATGCATCCTTTGCAGACAAAAAGGACCATTCACTCTCAACAGTGTCAAGTCGTTCAGCTTGTCCATTACACCATGATGAGACTTGTGTTGGAAAATCAATTGCACTCCAGATCGCCATACCTTGTCCTATAAAAAAACACGAAACAGCGAGAAAAAAAAGAAGAGCGGCAAAGGCACAAGAAAACGACGAAAATCAACACTGACCGAGCAAACAGATAGACGGGAAACGACGAGCACAAGAGCGAATAACGAGAAAACAACGAGAAAGCAAAGGGTAAGTAAAATGGATTCAAAATGTCAAAAGTGAGTAGCAGTCAAGACAGCCGCCCTCCCCGATGCAGCCCGAGCCCAGATCGTCGCTGGTATCTCCTGGAAACGCCCTCGAGTTTTGTGTGGCCGGTCTGCAGGCTTGGATGATGGGGAGTGTCGATTCAGGCGTATCAGGCTTGAACATGGCCAAAGAACAAGCCGTGATGTGGTAAAGCATTGTTGATAATAGTCTTGAAGATGTTCCCGTCTGAACATGACCACGTTGACACAGCTGACAGACATCGCCAAGAGTGGCCTGTGAAACATACAATTCAAATTGGACGAAACGTTCAAGGAGCAAGAAGCAAGAAGCAAGAGGCAAGATCCGAATGGGAGGGCGGCGTTGGTTCGCTAGAAATAAAAGAGGGAATAAAGGTAACCGAAACGCAAAACGCAAAGACCGACTGGAGGGCGACTAAAGAATAAGGCACTTGTGCGACTTCTTCTTGGGCGCAGGAGGCTCCAATGCAGCCACAATGGCCTCGTCAAACACATCCTTGAGCTTGTACTGAGTCAGAGCACTGCACTCGACGTACTTGACCGCACCTAGGTCCTTTGCCATCCGCTCGCCGTCCTCCTTCCGTACTGGGGCCATCTTCTGCTTCGACAGCTTTTCCCGGACGCTGGGGTCGTCGCGCAGATCAACCTGCGTGCCCACAATCAGGCAGGGCACGCCGGGGCAGTGGTGGTGGACTTCGGGGAACCACTTCTCGCGGACGTTCTCAAACGAGGCTGGCGACGTAACACTGAAGCACACGAGGAACACGTCCGTCTGGGGGTAGGATAGAGGACGCAGACGGTCGTAATCTTCTTGGCCGGCGGTATCGAACAGGCCAAGCGTGTACGGCTCATCACCGATCCTGCGCGTGTTAGAGAGATGGCCTTGCACAAAATCCAGCAGCACACCATGCTATGCGACTTACATCACCGTCACGGCATAGTTGTCGAAGACGGTAGGGACGTATTCCGAGGGGAACTTGTTCGTTGTGTAGCTGATCAGCAGACAAGTCTTGCCGACAGCACCGTCACCGACGACGACACACCTGGGTTGTGTTAGCAAAAGATCGCATGGCCGCGTGGCAGGGAAGCAAGAATCGTCCAGAATTGTCGGGGTCAAGCGATGCGGCACCGCCTCTGATCTTGCGACTCAGCGGTTCGACGATCCAGCGATCTACATATGATTGTATACTGATCGAATAGACTAGATCTGGCAAGCGCTTCTCGAGATGATGGCCATGCTCGCCCGCGCACTTGCTGGGACGCGCTCGGCCGACTCTGCCCACGTGGTACTGCGACCACTTTGCCCGAGCGAGGCTGTCGAAGACCAGGCAGCCGAAAGATAAAAGAGACAGCCGAGAAGCCAAGAGGCATGAACACAACAACGCAGGGATATCGAGTAACTGAGAGGTCCACGTACTTGATTGTCGCGACAACCATTGTTGATATTGGTGTATAATAGGAAAATGCCTCCTTTAACAGAAGCTAGGAGGGAGAATATGATCGAGGGCGACAACAGGGGCCTGAAGTCGAAGAGTAGGCGACGAGTAGAAGGGGCGCTATTGGTGGTGTGTGAGATGCGGTCGAGGCTGAGCCAGATGTGTGTGATCTGGTCGTCTATTGCTGGAGACTGCTGCCTTCTTTTGTGTTATCGTCGGTCGTCGTCGTCGGTTGTTTGCTTGCGCAGATGGTCTTTTTTTGTAGGCGTGAAGACGTAAAGTATTATTGCGGTCGTATCTGATTAAATATGGAGAAAGAGAAGAGGACCAAAAAGAGAAACGAATAAAAGAAGAAGAAGAGAAAACAGAAAGGCGAGGTCGTTGAGGTGGTGTGGTGGTGGTATGTGGTGGTGTGTGTTCTGGATGGTTGGGATAGACTGAGGATTGCAGGCGACGAGAGGAGGAGAGCAGAAGAGCAGGAGAGCAGGAGAGCAGGAGCAGAGGAATGCGCAGGCAGACAGGAGGCGGAGACAGAGGTAGCGTGCAGTCCTCGTGGGTATGTGAAGGCGGTCACAGCAGAGAGCAGACAGGAGAGGCGTGCTGGATAAAGTAGAGAGGATGGGATCTAGGGGGGAAATGTATCTTAAAATGGGGGGGGGGGGGGGGAGGCAGAGCACGACGGATCACACAAAAAGCAAAAGCAGCAGGACGGAGAAAGAGACAGAGGAGAGAGGAGACAGGCAGGGAAAGAGCAGGGCAAAACGAATTGATTGGTATATGGGAGTGGGGCAGAGGCAAGGCTGTGATTGGCCTTTTGTTAGGTCCGTTGTGCTGCCTGCCAGTCTAGGTGGTGGTTGGCGAGGAAAGAGGAAAGAGCGAAAGAGGCAAGAGGCGAGAAAAGAAGAAGGAGCAGAGGCGCAGATAGTGAAAGAGCGGAAAGAGCTAACGTCAACGCCAACAGGCCCCTGTCTGGAGTGGAGGAGGAGGGGGCCGTGGGACTTTGCACGGTGTAGCTAGGTGCCAATAGGTGGATATGCACAGTGTGGATGCTACGGTGGACGGTGCAATCTAGAGGAGGCGATAGGGCAGATAGGAAGAAGGAGGCATCTTGAGATCTTGCGAGGAGGTTTGCATAGATTGGTAGCATGAATGGCCAAGATAGGCACGAGCATGTATTTGCAGAGGACAAGCAGGATATGTTGGCCCGTCGTTGTCGAACGGGGAAGAGAATGAATCAGGAAGAGGAGCGAAGCGCGGTGTGCGGCTATTACCTAAGGAAGGACTACGGAGATAGACAGCGACGGGCTGTGACGATATAAACGTACGGAGTACGACGGCAGAGCACAGAACAACGACCTGCTGGCTGGGCCAGGCCAACGCACAGTCTGGGCGGAGGGCGGTCACCTATTACGGGGCACAGGTGATGAGGCTAGACCAGGTGTTGATGCACTAGGCGAGGAAAGGGGAAAAATACAAGAGAACAATTTCATTCAAAGACTGGGAAAATGATTAATTTCGTTGTGGTGAAGGAGAGAACGTGAAGAAAGAAAGAAGCTAGAGGTGAAGGAGGAAAACAAGAAGGAAAAAGAAAAGAGAAAAAGTAGGAAATTAGAGGACAGAGAAACAAAACAGTCTTACGCGTAGATGCACATCCCAACCGTGCTTGCGATAAGATCTCTACGGAGTAAGCAGGACGAAGAAATACTGAAGAAAGAAAAGAAAATAGAATAAAGAAAAGAATAGAAAGAGAAGAACATAAAAACAAAGCCAAAGAAGTAGAGGCCTGGCAGATCGATAGCATCATGGCCCCACGCAAGCCCTCCTTACATCAGCGGTTCACCTTTGCTTACACTTCCCTCCTGTATCTTACATGATCTGTAGCAGTTCCTACAGCTTAAGTCGATGCTTTCAGGAGGGAGCTTTTACGTCTGTGTTTGCTATTGAATAGACACCCAAAGCAGACGTAATCTTAGTATTATGCGACATAATATAGATGAAGTCATAATGCTCCGAGGTTGTGGCAACGGCTCGCATATCAATGTGAATTATTGTCCGAGTGTGCACTGACATGGGTGAGTAGAGTGTCAAGGATAAATGATAGAGTATCGATGGTGAAAGATGAAAGGGTATGGAAGACTACAGAAAGACAAACGAAGGAAGAAGAAGGAGAAGAAGAAGGAAAGGAAGCAAATGAAAGAACGGAAGATAAGGAAGAAAAGGAAGAAAAGAAAAGAAAAGAAATGGAGGAAGAACAAAACAAGAAGAGTAACAAGACAAACCAAAAGAAGAACGCCATCCAGCCCCTTTTCCGCTTCCTGGCCTCATCACATCCGCTCATTTGTTTCAACTACGACTACGACGTCTGCTGCCATAATTCGTGCCTTCGTATCCAGCACAGGCACACGCGCCCTGGATCGACCATTTGATGCTCCCTCGTGATAATGCGATCCCTCCCTTTCCACTCGTCCCCATCGGCTCTGTCAAGGCCCCTGTTTGCCCTCTTCGTTGGCTATGCAATCTCTCCAGGTGAAACACAGGCTGGCCTGGCCTATCTCCCACACCCGCGGTGCTCAGTGCAGGACAAGCAGTGTCTGATTCGTAATGCATGCTCACAGCTTCGCATCTCTTCTCCGGCCAGGGATGGCTTGGATCGGACACCTTGTTTCACCGCCAGTCCGGGTGAATTAAGGAACAAGAGGCAAGACGAAAACGAAAGGGCGCCAGACACGCCGCTTTGTGAACTACAGAGAAGCGTGAAAGGTCAAAGACAAACCTGACTCTGTCCTCGTTGCTGCTGCTGACAGCTCGACAACGCCCAAGGTGTACTCGAGTGATACAACCTCCTCATACTCATAAAAACGCCTTGTCTCACACTCCAACGCACATGCTAGCAATCAGTCCTTCTCGTTGATATCATCTCCTGAGAGATGAGCAGCCGCGTCCAGGATACCACGTAAAGCTCGGTTGCCTTCCTGATCAATGCGTCTGGCACACCTCGATCTACGGAGTACATACGGAGTACGTGAGCACTCGAGCACCTACGGAGTACGTTGTGGCTAATCACATTTGATCACTGATCACTGCACTGACTACTGATAACTAATATCGTTCTGACAGTTTGCCACTTCAGCCTTTCGAGCACAGATGTCTAAACAATCAAACACAACAGGGATATGCCTCGTGGCTTGTGTGGCTTCGTTCCCTGTCGTCCCTTTTCGTCGCTTCCGTTGCTCAGCATATTGACGCTTCCGTCTGTTGCTTTCGTGTGCTCTTATTATCTCCTCATCTCACAGGTACGCATGTCATTTTCTGTACCACATGCCTTCCCCTTCCCGCATCAAACATACTGTGTCCTGCATGTTCTGACTTCTTCATGCCCCCTTTCAACTGCATGATCGGAACAGGGATGCTTGTTCCACAGCCCTTCTAGAAAGATCCTTAATCGTCTCTGTAACGGGCACATGAAGGGAGCCAGCTGGAAGGACAGCAGACAGGAGAAAAGAAAGGGGGGGATGGATACAAAGTCATGGACGATGCCCGTAAAAGTAAGTCGTTGTGTCGTGAGTTAAGCTTGTCTGCAGAATGGACCCAGGACCCTGAACATCCTGAAACGGGATCTGCTCTTATGCTTCCTACATGGGAATGGCCAACACTCCCTCCTTTCCCTGTCATTTATCACTCTGACTTCTTTTTGGTTTTGTTTCTTCGTGAGCCTTTCCCCGTCACCCCTTTGACTGAAATGCTGGTCGCACACTGCTGTAGAAACCATGTAAGGAGTATTCACACAGTGCTTGTGTATAAATCACGGCTCAGCTCGCACCCTAGCTTGCTGATATGTAAATCGGGCTGAGAATCAACTCGACCACGCCGTAATACGGAGTATTTGTGGTCATTATGGATTTAGGTGGTTCTACTCGTACAGGTGATGTGCGTGCTTATGTAATCAGATATCAAAGAGCTTGAGCTGTCCATAGCTGCATCTCAAGCTTAGGCAGCACACGGCATCACCACAATTGGCCACTCTGCGCTATCCTCCCAACTTTATTAATTCTTTTTAATTACACAGATATACAAAAATGGCTTCGGAATCGATTGATGAGCTGCTTGTCCGCTATCTCGGCCTGCTGCACGAGTACACAGAGCTGCGCAGCCAGCTCGCGAACCGCCAGTCTGCCATGTACACCAACCTAGCCCGCGCCAATTTTGCCGCCGAGCGCGGCTTCCGCTACGGCCCGGACCACTTCGATGGCCGCATGCAGGCCCTGGCGAAGCTATCTGTGGTGGAGGATAGCAGCAGCAGCAGTGACAAGGAACATGCGCTATCATACACCGTGGTGCGGCCAAAGAAGGAGAAGGAGGTGAAGGCGGAGGCGGCCAAGGAGGAGGAACAGGAGGAAGACAAGCAAAGTAAACCTGAAAAGCAGGGGGCGGCCAAAAAGACCAAGGGTGCTGCCAAGTCCAAGGCCCCTCGGGACCCCTTGCAGTGGTTCGGCGTGCTCGCACCAATGGCCCTGAGGCAGGCGCAGACCGAGGCCATAGAAGCCATCGACAACGTCATTCCGCGCCTTGCATCACTCAGTGCCGAGATGGCCGCCGTCGAGATCGATGTGCGCCGGGCTCGCAAGAAGCGCACGCGGGCGCTAGAAAAGCAAGAGAAGGAAAACAAGGAGGCTACCGAGACTACGGGCAGAGTTGAAAAGTCTGCACCAGCAGATGCAGTCTGAGTAGCTCCCCTACCTTTTCACCTACGCATGTACCCGTGTCTATTCTTACCGCACGTCTACCTCCAAGACACGTCGTCATCGACATGCGCATCATGTGCTTCAAAGCCAGCCCGCGCATGCGTTGACGACGGAGTACAATCTGGTGCCACTTGTGCAGGCCGACCATCTGCCAACCTGGGGATCTTACTCGGCCTTCGCCGCGCCGAGAATGATGGGGCCGTTAGATACTATGAGCCGCTATTCAAAGACCGCGGCGTTTGCTCTAGGACAGCTCTGTATTGATTCAAAGGGATGCACAAGCATCAGGGACACCCCTACAAATCGATACACTCTATATGATTCTATATGACATTGGACGATATACAATGAGGAATGTATTCAAAAACAACACATGAGACAGGAATAACAGACCAGCTTGTATATGTAGTGTGGCTGTTGCTATGATATTCTTCCAAGCACAACCATTTTTTATTCTGTCTGATCGACCTCAGAATCCTGCGGGTTCGGGCTTGGAAGGAATGGCAGGCGCATCAAGATTCGCGCGGCAGTCTTCCTTCCAGTTGCGAGGCGTGAACTTGTCGACAATGGCCTTGAATGCCTCCTAAAGGATGCGTTAGTCAACAGTGTCAAGCAATACCGCATTGGGGAGAGTAACTTACTAGAGTGCAGAACGATTCATCGCCGTCCAGATGCTTGCCGACTGGCTTGCAGCCGGGGACGGACACCACCTCATCGTTGTAGCGAATGCGCACATAGTAGCCTGCCAGCTTCTGCTTCTCGCCGTTGGTCAGCTCCGGCGTCGGCTTGCGGCCGATGCTGCTGGAAGACGAGCCTGTCAAGAATGAAGGGAGGAAAGCCGTCCATCCAGACGAAGAGGATGAAGAGCTTGCAGCTGCGTCTGGCGCCGATTTCTTGAACAGTTCAACAGCCATATGGCTCGTAAACGGTGGCCAATTCGGCATCTTGTGCCCCAAGCTCGACAGAACGGCTGCTAATGTCGTATCGTGACACCCGCTCAGACCGAAGCGAAACAAGCCGTTATGGCCGCTCGTGCCATGCGTCTCTGCCTGTGCAACCATCCGTGCTGTTAGGTCGCCCATCAGCGAGCCGATGCCCAGCGCCCGATACTCCACCGACTCTAAGTAGCCCGCAAACCATTCCTCAAGCGCTGCCTTTTCAATATTGCGCCGGCTCTGCTTATCATAAAACTCCTCGGGCAGCCGTGTCTCCGGCCCGTGTGCCAGCGTAGCATTGACTGTGTCCATCACACCTGATAGCCGCGGCTTGCCATCCACAGCCACTCGCAGGCTATTTGGTGGCAGCCAACGACCAATCTTCTTGGTGACATAGGCAAGCTCCTCGGTGTCGTTCCACCGCTCGGCCGCACGTTGTGCAAAGGCCCGGGACACGGCTGCAAACCGCCGGCAGTTGTAGTCGTTTGGGAACAACGTCTCGTCTGCCATTGCGCGTGAGATGATGGTCAGCGGCTGCCCCTTTTCGTTCTCACGTTCAGGGTACAGGCCCGTGAATGCTTGCTGCATCGACTCCAACGCACGCGGCACTGGCGTAGTCCGCAGCTGGAACAGACGGTCTATGTCATCGGCCCCAACCGTCTTAGGCAAGTATCCAAGGCGGTCCACGTATAGCTTGCGCAGCCGCTGGCCCAACCGCAGTGTCGTAAGCCGGCCAGGATCCGTCAGCATACCCATGTCACACAAGGAGTCTAGCTGGCCAGCCTTGCCCGTTGCGAGCACAGCTTCATCGTTTTTGCCGAACGTCTCGAGACGCTTGTTCCATTCGAACGTGCCCATTGGCTTGGTTGCTGCGCCGCCCCCTCCCTCGCCGACGCCGGCCACGCCTGGATCTTGGTCGTCCACGAGCACGGCAGATTTGAACTGCTTCAGCGAAGCACAATATGGCCAGAACGGACTTAACCCCGCATTCTGGAACCGGCCCGTGATGGGCGTGCGCTCGCCGTGACGCATCAAGACCTGGACCAGCTGTAGCTCGAGCCCAGCCGGGTAAAGCTTCCGCAGCTCATCGTCGGTGTATGGCTGCCTCGGCACAAGTGTCGTCATTGTGGGAAGCTAGGAAAGCGAGCGTGTGTCTGTGTCACGGAGTGTGGAATGTAAAGAGAAAGAGAAGCAAAAGGCCGCATTCGCAGAGTTAAGGTTGTCTTGAGCATGTAGTTAATGGGATTTGATTTTAGAATAGTTGGCAAAGCCAATGTGATTGAAGCGTTCCTCAACCAGACGGCGCGCCTCGGCATTGTTAGTCATCGCTCAATCCCATGACGCAAGCATACACTCCTGTCGGCGCTTGGTGCATTACAGAGGGAAGGCGCGACCCAATGACCCCTAAAAAGGACAGCCGGTGACCGGTACCGACTTCCTTTAATACCGGGCGGCCCCGCTGCAAGCATGGAAAGAGCGCTGGGCAAGTGCCTGAAATTATAGTGGCCCTATTGGCTAGAACGCTCACACACTTTTTTTCTGCTTCTATATCACGGGCCCACTACTACTGACTTCGACTTCACCTGTCCCGAAAAAAAACCCGGACCGTCAAAACACATATAACCGACAGCGACCATATGACGATATCCTACGTCTCGAACCCGACCATCTAGTCGGCCCCGAATCTTTACACCTACACATAAAGGCACAGAGCGACAGCGGACGTGTGTCTATCGGCCAAGTCAAATGGGAGACCCGCGGGTGATTTGCCTGCTCTGTCGCGCGAGACAGTCCGTCCAGGTAGCTGTGAGACGAGGAGCCCTGGCTGGCAGGAGTAGCAACAGCTGGACGCCATCGCAGAGGCGATGGAACACGACTGTAAATGGAGATTCGGCAGGAATGGGTGGAGCTTCGGCGGGAGACAACGCTGCGGGAAGCAACTTTGACGCCTTGGGGAAAGCTTACCGCACGACGCGCAAACGACAGTCGAACGTCATGCCACAGGACAGCTTGCCGCGGCGGAGTCGGCCCTCAAAGACGTCAAATGATGCAGCATTGGCTGTATTCCAGGATATTGTGGGAGACCAACGACAGTTCGACCAGCTTCGCCGGACACGGAACTCAGACAAGGAGGGGTCCGAGGTGGAGGCGGGGGCTGAGGAGACGGAGGAGGAAAACATAGAGTGGGCGAAGCTCGAACAAGCTGCCCGGATGCAGACACCCCAAGATTACCAAGTCAGTCAGGGCCGTGTGCTTCACATCAACAAGCTACTCTACGACGAGTTGGTCAGGCTTGTTCAGATGGGATCCCAGAAGGACAAGTCGATCGTCGAGGTGTTTGCATTCTTTGAGACGGCCTTGTTGCCAGACATGATCAAGATGGGCTCTCGCATCCCTGATGTTTTCCGGCAAACATCGGAGAAGATGATGTACGAAGTGTCTATGGCTAAGCGGCGTGACTTTTTGGACACAAGCCTGCCGAGCGTTGCACGGATCACCGAGATTCGCCGGCAACTAGGCCTCTTATCCACGCCTAGAACATGGCTAGCCCTGGTCTTGGAGCTGACAGAGACTATCCTCTTGTCGTACCAGAGCAACTTGGAAAACAGTCTGGACGACGGGCAGTCGGAGGAGGTGTCGCTGGTGGAAGGGGCGGAGTCGACGGAGGAGGCGGCAAGAAGCGAGGATCGTGCGGACAACAGTCAAGCTACAGAGGACCCGATATTGGCAGATCAACGCCAGTACCTCCTCAACGAGCTGATTGACGCATGGCGCGTTTTCATTCTACCTGATGTCGTTACGTCAGACCCGGATACCCTAGCATCGACAAGCGCCCAGGAGTTCAGAATGCCCAAGCCCGACCCCATTCTCATGGAAAAATATGCCAAAAAGAACAAGCCCGAGTTAGCCATCGCATCACTGTTTCCGCGCTATGCGCCGCAGCAGCTCCAGAACGCACTGCCGGCCGTGCTTGCGACATATGCTGCCCTGGTCGACTCGGAAATTGCAGATGCGGCAGCCAAAGAGAAGGCCCAGGAGTTCATCACTAGTGTGAAGGGAATACTGGAAGTACTGGCCATCGATCGCCGTTCCATTGGCCGCATCTTTGGCCAGCACAAGCGCCTTGCCAAGTACATGATTGATCGCTGGCCCCTCGACGGCCCCAGACAGGACTTCAAGATAAACCGCGCCATGAGACTGAAGAGGGCCAAATGGGCCATGAACTTCAAAAGCATCCACGGCCAGGTCGGCAACGCGCTGCGCACGCGGAATCTCCAATCCTGCGAGGACGCCTGGGAGCGGTTTTGGGCAGCTATATCGTCGCCGGACTACCAGGGATCGGTTCGGTTGAGCCGGGCTGAAAGCTTGTTTGATTACTTTATCATGGTCTTTACAACCATGCGCATGCCTGACCGTGCCATTGCCGTTTGGAACCTTATGTCCACGGTAGGCGTCGAGCCAACCCTGAATACATGGACGTCTTTCATGGAGGGCTGCAAGCTGGCCTCGGATCCCAACGGCATTCACACCATCTGGGAGAAGCTGATCGCCTCGGGTATTGAAATCGATACGCCGGCGTGGACAGCGCGGATCTCCGGCCTCATCAGGTCTGGAGAGACGGAGGCGGGAATTTTGGCTCTCAAAGAGATGCAAAGTACCTGGGAAGCCTCGAACACCGACAACAAGAAAGCATCCGACGCACATAGACCCAAGGCAGTCAAGCCTACGATTGAGCCCGTCAATGCTGCTATTGCGGGTGTGATGCGCTTGGGTGACATGCAGGCGGCTCGGAAAATCCTGGGTTGGGCTGGCCAACACGGCATCGCGCCCGACGTCACTACGTTTAACACCATCTTGTACCCGCTCATGCGTGAAGGACGTGCTGAAGAAGCTGGCAACCTGCTAGAAGTCATGCGGAAACAAGGGATCCAAGCCGACGAGGGCACTGTGACTATTCTGCTGGAAGCTACGCTGGGCAGCGGCGCAATGGATGGCCGCAGCTCAGAGGAGCAAACGGAGCTGGTCAAGCAGGTGCTGGCCGAGATTGAGGCGGCGGGCATTGATGCGAACCAGATGACCTATGGAAAGATCATCTACCTCCTGCTTGCGGACGGTATCCAGTCAACAGAGCAACGGGTCGCACATCGACAAAGAAACTCCAGCGCGCAGGACTGGGGCAGCACCAGACTTGTCGCTTGGAATGAGCAGGCCGACGAAGCAGTCCGCGTTGTGCTTGACCGCATGCGGCAGCGCAAAATCCCCCTGTCACCGCACATCTACACGATGCTAGCACAGCATTACTTTTCGCTAAACCCTCCAGACCTGGCTGCCATCAAATCCCTCATCGAGACTGGCAATCCGAGCACTGGCTTACGGGACAGCAACGCCTCTGAAAAGACAGCCGAGAATACGGAGAACCCAGACCAACGAGTCTCGAATGGAGAGTTGGCTGCGGAGAAGGCGAGCGAAGAAGCCGCAGAGGATATAGCAGAGGATGCAGCTGAGGATGATCAGAGAACCGCGTTCAGCCCGGCAGTGTTTGATCGCGTGTTCTGGGAGCGTGTGGTGCGCGGCTTTGCCCAGCTGGGCGACACGCACAGTGCACTCAAGTATTTCAAGAACATTGAAGACTCGCTGTCGTTGACGAGCTCGACGCTTGAGGATCTACTGAGGGCGCTGCTGAAGAACAACGAGTGGGAGGCAGCGACGCAGCTCGTGACCAAGGTGCGAGCTCAGAAGATGCACGTGGTGGAGAGCGTCAACGCCACGCGTGGCCAGGCAGGAGAACAAGGACAGGCACGGCGCGTGTTCCGGCATCGGTTCTGGCACCTGGCAGCCCAGCATGGCCTGTAAGATTAGATGGAGGGGATATTTTTGCATGTATATAGGAGAGAGAGAGACGGAACCCTCGCGGCCATGCTACAGCAACATCAGCGATGCATATTGTATGATTTATGATTAGGGTATATAGACATGCCGAACAACCAATGTACAAATAGAAAGGGAAATCCCAACTGCTTCTCCAAAAACACATTTAGATGACGAGGAGTCAACGAACCCAAGAGCGCCCCGAAACCCCAGAATTACAAACAAAAAACAAAAAAACTGATAGAACGTGAATCATCACCGTGCCTCTCTTCTGCCATTCCATCTTCATGACTCGTCCATTGTGTCGCCGTCTTGTTGTGACACATCCTCCTCGACTACCGCTGATTTGCTTCCATGCGTATCTCGTAAGATATTGAGAATGTTTTTGAGCGCCTCCGGCTCGACCGATATTGCGCCACTGCCGTCGGCACCTTGTGACGAGGTTTCGATCTCGGCCCGCGTCTCGCCGTTGCGGCCCAAGCTGAGACCGCGTACCCGCTCCAGATGTTTCCGTGTACTGCTCTCGACATACTCGACCCGCTCGCGCCGCCACGACTTGCTGCGGCTGTTGGCCCGTCCACCCTCGCCCGCAACGCCGCCCTCATCGACATCGGCATCGTCGTTGTCCGCAGCAGCAGCAGCGACCAGCCCTGGTGCTTTCTGTCGCAGTTCACCAGACAATTGGCGTAGCGAAGGAAGCTGCGACAAGGCAAACGCAGTTGTTGTTGTGAGGGGGGCAGCCGCATCGCTCTCGGTGAGAGGGCCGCGGTTCAGCAGGAATGCAAGAGACGACAAAGACTGCGGCTCCTGCGGTAGTGATGATCCAGGCTTTGCATCCGTGCCCGCAACTGACCGCAAACTTCTGAGCATCGTCTCGTTCTGCTGGCTCTCGACATCTAGGAGATGGCCCAGCTTGAGGCTCGCCTGCAGTCTACGGTGCAGGTGGGCAATAGAAGCGTCGCTGTCGTCACCCTCCTTCTCTACGTCTCCATCTGCCGGCGCATCTGTTGCAAACTCAAGTCCCTCGTAGTGCGCCAGGCGCAGCCAGTCGCGGTCTTCTGGCTTCACGCACAAGATATTGCGCATTGCGTAGATCTCGAACTTGTCAAAGTTGCGATCGATGGAGGCGCACAGCAGGGTCTCAAGCTGGTGGGTGCCGTTCTCAACCTCGTGGTGGTGTGCTTCCTCGGCAGCGGCCTCAAGGGCATCCTGTGAAAGTTTCGCGGCACCGGCGCCCTTAGTCTGGAAGTTGGCTGGGTTGAAGCCGAGGCTCGCGGGGGGCAGTCGCAGGAGGGCCTGTTCGACACTATTCAGGGCGCGCTCGGCATAGATGTTGACACTGTTGATAATGTCGTCGAGCAGGGACTGGCATGTTAGAAACCGGCCGGTAGCAAATACAGAAGCCAAAGCAAAAACCTACAACTGGAGGGTAGCCGAAGTGCTCGGTGAGCAGCTCTATGTCTGCATTGGCCGATGACATGGTGCCGATTCTGCTTTTGGGGTGCTACCTTGCTGCTTGTGTGTATGCAGGGCGTGGCAGCTTGCTGTTGTCGCCAAGATGGAATAGGTGGTGTCTTTCAAGTGTCGATGCCGTCGTGTGCCGCTGGTTGGTGATCTTGTTGTTACGCGACGCGTTTATTGACTTTAGGCGGGGTCCCCCAGTCGTGCCTTCCCTGTAGAAGTACTTTACCAGGTGCCTTCCTAGAATGCTTCGGGGTGTTTCTAGCCTGGAGCGCAAGGCGCCAATCGCTGCGCCAGTACATCCCGCTTAGTCATCCAGTAGCGGCATCCCGCGGGCTTGCCAAGCATACGTCACAATCGAATCGATGGTCTAGGCTTCGAGCTACCCGCTTGAGGGTTTTTGGTGGCTATCGCAACACAGTTGGGCACCTCTTCCTTTGCTCTCCTGCCTGCTGGTCCATGACATAGACAGGAGCACTCCAAGGCCCTATTTCCCACCCACCACATTTGCTGGGCAAGCGAGCACGAAACTCACGACAGCCAGCTTTTGAGAGACCAGCTCGAGCCAGCTCGGTGAAAGCCAGAGAGGAGGAAGATAGAGGATATGGAACAAAGAAGCGCCGATTGATCACCTGCTAGCATCTCTCTCGGTGCATTTCTATCACTGCAGCCCCTAATATCTAGAAACCTCATCGACATCTCTTGATCTCCTCTCGATCTCCTCTCGATCTCCTCTCGATCTCCTCTCGATCTCCTCGATCTCCAACCTCGACCGATCTTCACCCTACACTCTTATCTACCCACCATGTCAGGCTTCTCAGGCGTCCTAAAGGGCGGCTGGCACCCAGACAAGAGCGCTGACCTCAAGAAGCAGGTGGTAAGTAGTCCCAGACCAATCACTGGCGTCTGGCGTCGAACCACATGCACATGGCTCACATCAACCCTAGACTAGCATCTGGAAGAGGGACAAGAATGCCGACTACGACGAGCGCGCGACCCGCAACACCCGCCCGTTGGGCGCTCTTCGCGACCCGTCATCGTTTGGACCACCTCCTCGCCACGTAGCCCACGGCGGTGCGGCGTCGCCTGGTGTAAGCCAAGATTACCCTACACGACAAGCCCTTCCAGCACCGGAAGCGCCGGCAGAACCGGGACGGCCAGCCCTTCCCTCGCGACCGACCGGCGCTTCCTCTACTGCAAGCCCGAGCCCATCGCCACACCAACAGGGCACTGGCAGTCTTTCTCGCTATGCGCCGCCGCCGGAGGAGGAAGAGCCACCAGCACCGCCCCTGCCGTATCGCATGGACACAACTGGCCTTCGGACGTCGCATTTGCCGCCTCCACCTACGCGCCGGGACGGCACAGGCATCAGTCGAGGCCCGACGCCGCCCACCACGGTTGCGGGTGCTCATGCAGTACCGCAAATTGCTGCTGCACCACCTAGCCTGCCGCCTCGGCTGCCGCCTCGATCGTCGCCCGCCTCGACCCCATCACCATCGGCAAGCGTGCCAGCTGCACATGCCCCTCCCCCACGACCTCCAGTGGCCGCGTCGCTAAAAGCCTCGCCCTCGCACACGGGATCCAGCACCGCTGATAGCATGATCAACCAGGCGGCGGTGAGCCGGTTGGGCCGGGCCGGAATATCTGTGCCTGGCCTGGGAATCGGTGGCAGCGGAGGGGCCAGCAACAGTCCGTCTCAGGCGGGAACGAATGTACTTGCAGCAATCAATTCGGTGGCAGCTGTGCGTCCAACGCCTGCAGCAAAGCCGCAGGCAAATACACAGATGAATGAGCTCCAGGCACGGTTTGCCAAGATGGGGACAGCCGCAGCGAGCAGTGCCGGTGCCAGCGCCGGTGCTGCAGCCGCTTCTTCCTTTGCCTCCAACCTGGCTGCTGGTAAGAAGAAGCCGCCGCCGCCACCTCCAGCAAAGAAGAAGCCAGGCCTGGCCGGCAGCGTCGCGTCGCCGAATCGCGCTGCGGCCCGTCGCCACGAGGATAGCGACGATGACGGCCCGCCGCCGGTCCCTATGGCAACACGGCCAGCCGGCTGGTGAGGCCGACGTCCCCGCTCGTGTGTTCTGTCTATGCATCCTCTCTGTACCTTTTATCACACTGCCTCACTTTATATCTTTTCCAGAATTGATTTATACCACAAGCAACTTCATACTCAGCAGGAACAAAGTCACGGTCGCTTGCACTGTTTGCCTATCTAGAAGCCATGCTGCTAAAGCACCTTACTCATAGCTCCATCTGCACTCAAAGCACGTGAAAATGAAGCCCAGCAGTCAAGCAGACAAAGCGTGATTATGGACGGTGCTATACTACAATCAGTACCAGTACACCCATCGACGTTCGGCCGTGAATACATAAATCTGAAAAGGAGTGGCAACAAGGATAAAGGGAATGAAAGAAATGCAGAGGATGACGAATAGCAAGGTTCTTGACGTATGCCCGCTAGTGATGCCACGTTCTGCGAGCTAAGACTAAGATACGTATCTAGTGATTGTCTCATGCGCCATTCGCTCCTGCTGCCTTCAAATTACAGCGGTCCTTCCTTGCTATACGGTATTACATAAGGCACTTTGACGACACCTGTCAAGCCCCCCTTTTCGCCTCCTTGCTCTATTCCTTTTCTCCTTCTCCGTCTCTGCTCTCTTTTCTTTTCCTTCTTCACTGCCAGTCACAAAGCCAACATGGCATCATCAAGGTGAGCTACCCTTGTTTCCATCCCCATTTTATCTACATCCGATCGCCTTCGAAATGCCTGAGCGGGAAGCAACGACAAGACCCGACACCAGACGAGGTGGATGGGGCAGTAGATGTTCGGCTTGGCTTGGCGGAAGCAACACGCGAGCAACGACGACGAAAGCGACCTGGACCGAATGATGCATGCATACGAGGTGCTAGCCGACAAACTCAAGGTGCAGAGCAAGGTGCGCGCATGCCTACCACTCGAAATTGCGCGCGGCCTCGGCGCGACGAGCGCGAGGCGAGAAGCCGATGACGATGACGATGACGACGACGACGACGCGCCAAAGCGGACTGCTCGTCTTCGAGGCACGCGATAATGGCAGACCACGATGCACACTCGACAAACTACACTAGCTATTCCCGGTCCACGAGCTCTCGGCCTTGGCACGCCCTATAAGCCTCTAGGCCACCCGCGCCGAAACTCACCATACTATACGACGGCGCTCTATCGCACTCACTGCCCCCATTGCTTCCTCGCCTCGTTTCTTTTTTTGGCATCGGCTCACGCACGCACGCACGCACTGAATACTAACGACAGTTCTCCAGGTTTGGCAACTCAAATCTCCACCAGCGCGATCCGCGCAGTGCCCTCTTTGAGGGCTACACCGGCCCCGGTGCCGAGTCCAGCCGCCGGACAATGAACGCGAGCCCGAGCCGGTTCGGCAACGGCACTCCTGGCGGCTCTCCGAATGGCGGTTACGGCTACGGCTACCCTAGCGGCCAGCAATCAAACGGCTTCCGCTCAGCTACCCCAAACAGAAAGTACGAGCACGGAGGAGAACCTAGAAGTGAAGGGAGGAGCAAAGAGACGATGCTGACCGAAACACAGAGGCCAATACAGCGACGCAGTGCTCAACGAGCTGGAGAGCCAAAACGACGCCCACATCGAGGGCATCCTTGGCAAAGTCCGGATACTGAAGGATGTACGTATACGCTTTTTCCCAGCTCCGGCGGTGCGCGCATCAACTAACTGTTTCTATTAGATGACCGTTGCTATCGGAGACGAGATCCGCGACTCGTCGGCGCTCGCCGAGAAGATGAACGACACATTCGATGCGACACGCGTGCGGCTGCGCGGTACGATGAACCGGATGCTGCTGATGGCTGAGCGGACCGGCGTGGGCTGGCGCGTGTGGGTTGGCTTTTTTGCCTTTGTGATCCTGCTGTTCACCTATGTCTGGCTGTTCTAAGCACCGGACACATCTAGACACGGCACGGCACTGCGCAAGCAGCACGACACACGCAACACACTACGCACAACGCACATCACACAACACGCAACACGGCATGACGATACATGGCACATAACGGCGTTTTCTTAACTTCATCTCCACCACCCAGCTCGGCTTATTTTAACGCACCTGGCTTGTTTTGGTTTTCTGTTTGGCTTTCCTTTCTGGCTTTGTTGTTTCTTCTCCATGGGATCGGGTCAAGGCTCAAGATAAAAGTTTGTTTTGTACGGCTGGGCCCGGGCGTTTGTTACCTTCTTCTTTTCTACCACCCTTATTTACACTTTATAATCACGATTAATTGCTCTACTATTCATTACCACAAATAGTCCTATACTTCCGCTCATCTGCTTCAAGACTGTACAAGACTGTAAATAAGAATACACTTGGTTAGCAAACTAACTACCGAACTATGGTACGCGAGATAGGGCTATATACGGTGACAAAGGAAACGATATATGTATGAGTATATAGTACACGCGACTTGGAGAAACAACAACAGTCCAACGCAGGCAGACAAAAAAGGACAAAACAATATGCAATGCAGGCATGGATAGAAAATGCTACTGCTCTTAATAAAAAATAGTAGAGCTGAAGCCCCCTTATCTCAGCATGGGACAAAGACTAGGGCAGGCCGTCAATAATCGTATCATGCCTGGACCAAGGTGGCGTTACCAGCCGGTGCCTCTCCCTCGTCTGCCCATCTCTCGAAAGCAGCACGGTACTGCGGAAGTTAGCATGGTTCATTTGAAAAGATTCGAACAATAGGAGGACTGCTTACCGCGAACACAAGGTTCAGAATTAGGGCCACCATCAGAGCAACGCTCACGACAATTGGTCCGATCATGTTGTCGAAATCACGACCGCTGCGGGCAATGATCATGTCGCGGCGAGTGTGCAGCATGTACCAGCCCCAGAACCCAGCAAACGCCGCCACCAGAATGTACACAAGACCCATGGTCGATGCAACCATGTTGTCGCTGCCAGCAGCCGTGAACAAGGCGATCGAAAGACTGCCCAGCAGCACGCAAATGTGCTGCCACTTGAGGAACGTCCGCTCGTTGGCGAGCCAGACCTTGGGCTCAATGCGCAGGGGACCCGAGTTCTTGAGCCACTCGGTAGGCTCCGTAACACCCTCGGGCAGCTCGGGCGTCTCCTTGGCGCGCCGCCACTTGGCGTAGCGCGTCATGGAGAACGACGGCAGAACCGAAGAGATGGCTCCGTAGGCGCTGCCGTTGGTGCGGTTGCCACTGATACCGTTGCTGCTCAGGCCGTTGGCAGACGATGACTCACCACCGTTCTCGCCAGCGGTACCCATCGAATGGCCATATACCCGCTGTGCAACGGAGGCTTCGGATGCCATGCGCCCGGCTAGGTACGACGAAGACTTGGCTGCCGGCGAGCTCTTGGCGGGCTTGTACGAGCTTTGCTTGCCCGTAGTGCCCAGGAAGCTGCCAACAACCTGTTCGTCGGCCGCGCGCTGGGCACGGCGCAGCTCCTCCTCGGCAAATGCCTCCTGGGGATCGCGGCGAATATCGCGCTCCAGATCGCTCAGCCAGAAAGGCAGCTGGTTGACATAATCGTCAAAGAGGACGGCCGTTCCGTGGATGAACTTGGAGAAGTGGGGAACAGGGTGCACAAGGTGAGATGACATGAGATCCTCGACCCAAGCAGGACGCTTGCGAGTAGTACCGTCTTCGCGAACCTTGATTTCGAGAATGGCGTAGGGGAAACGCGACACATCGCTGGGCGGCAGCTCCGAGAAGGGGTATGTGACACTGCCAGTATCAATGTCACGGCGGTGCCATTCGGCGGGGTCGCGGCATGGATGGCGACGGTCAAAGTTGTCTTCGCGGATAAAGGCAAGGCTAGTGTCGATCGAAACACGGACACGGTCGTCGGCCGGTTTCTGGAAGGCTGTACGGACGTAGTTGGCCCGCATAACCGGCTCGAGGTGCTTCTCGGTCACGAATGCCTGGATCGCCTCAGCGGTCGTCCGGAAAGCGTTGATGTTCTCGGCGCTCTCGCCCTGGCGCTCCATCTTCTGGATGCTCTTTTCCATCGTGTATTTGCCATCAAGGAAAGGCTTGACGTACTTGTCCTTGATGGTGATGCGGCGCTCGTCACTGGTGCCATCCTTCTGGACGCTCTTCTGGTCCAGATACAGCTCCGGCTTGGTGGCCAGCTGGCCGTACCAGCGCAGACGCAGCGAGCTGGCCTCGCCGGTGTGGTCCAGCTTCGCCTTGTAGAGAGGAAACTTGCCGCTGTCAAAGTAGAGCGAGGTCAGAGTCGGGTCAACAGTGGCATCGGCCTCCTTTGCAGAGGACTCGCTGTAAACTAGTGCAGGCAGGTGACGCAGCACCATGGTCTTGACCTCCAGCAGGTTATCAGGGTGCACCCAGACTGTGTTGTTAGCAAGGCTTGATATCAGTAAATCAGTAATAAGACAGAATGAACGACTCACACTTGGATGCCAGGTACCGCTCGCCGTTGTGCTTGGTCTCGGGCTGCGTCTCCAGGTCGACAGGCAGTGCAGCCTCGTCGGGGTTGAGGTACTGGTGCACAGCCTCATACATGAGCGACAGCTTGGCCAGGAGCGGCGAGTAGCCGGCCTCGGAGTTGAATGGCCGGCGGGCAAGGCTGACCTGCATCATGGGGCGCACGCGGTAGTGGTTTCCGCGCTTGCGGTCGTGCTTCTTGACGATCTTGAGGAAACCCGTGTAGTTGATGGTGCTGTAGCGCTTGAGCTGACGCAGCTCGTTGGTGATGCTGTCGAGCTCGGCCTCAATCTCGCGCACACGCTGGACTGTGATCTCACTCTTCTCCTTGCCCTTGTCCTTGCTGTCCTTGCCCTCGTCGCTCTCCGACTTTGCACTGACACTGCCCTTCTCGCCGGGCGTGAGCTCCCGCAGCTTCTCGAAGCTGGCGTCGGCCCGTTCCCGCAGCAGGTTCGACTGCTCCTCCTGGAAGCGTGCGACCTTTTCGAGCTGGACATTGAAGATCTCGTCACAGAAGCGGTTCTCGTCCTCCTCGGTCCAGCCAGACTCGCCACCCTCCGTGTCGGAACCAGCACCCTCGTCATCACGCAGCAGCATCTTCAGCTTGCTGTAGTCGATGTACGCAGCCTTCCATGGCGGGTAGATGGACTCGCGCAGAGTCTTTCCGAACCGCATCTTGTCGGTTTGTTTGTGTCGTCTGTGGTTCGATTCGGTCGCTGATGGTTGCTGACGGTCGCTGGCAATCGCTGTTTTAAAGTTGAAGCGCGAACTGGGGAGCCTGTTGGAAAGACTGTCGGCGTGGACGAATGTCTCGGATAGTGCTGGTGCTGAATCAACGACTCCAGCCAAGTCACAAGCCAAGGCGTCGAAGGCTGAGCTGATAAGCGTACAGGGGCACCAAAAGGCCAATGGCGATAGATCAATGATAGGCAAAGCGACGCAGAGCAAGGCCGAAGGGTAGCATACGAGAGAAACGGAAGGAGGCAGAAGAGGAAAAAGGAAAGAGGAATGAGGACAAAGAGAACAGAAGGAGCAATGGGCGAGGCAGTCGCTCTTGCCTTTGGCGTGTATCTTGGGTGACGTCTCGCACGCTCGGTCCTTCCTAGTGCAGTCTTGTTATTTTCCTCTTGCTGTTTTGCTCGGTGGCTCCTTCCCTGCGGATCGACGCATAGGCTGGGTCTATTGAGCGATTTCGTTCCAGAGCTCTGTTTCCGTCAGGCCTGGCTAGCCCTGAAGCGGCGCCGGCCCCCACTGTGGCATTACGAGTAGGCGCATTAGAATGGAAGGCGCGCTAGTGGTGGTCCAGGGCGCTAGCATCTGCAAGTACCTGCCTGAGCAGTAAGCCGCTGTGGAGGGCAGGAGCGACCCAGACTCACAGCTCCTCGGGACTCGTGCATGGGGATGGACCCGCACTATTGGCGAATTGGCCAATCATCAGTGGACATTTCCACACGTGTAGCTCATGTGCAAGCTGCAAGAATTGTGGGGCTGCAACATAAGACGAAAATGCGAATGTATCTATCGTTATATTTCGCAACGTCAACGTAAGCTTAAGTCAAGGCCGACATGCTGAGTGTTACACGATATACTTATATAGAAGCGAGTAAAAGCTTGATAGCCACGGCGAAGGCACGTTTTCTTTTAGCGCTTGATCCCGGCACCGTGCCCCGTTCCTAGGAAAAGATGAGATGTTTTCTGTTCATTTATTTGTTTTGTTCTTCCTTTTTCTTTTATTATTATTCTGCTAAATCAAGGCTCGGTTTGGGTAGATAAGAGGCCGCGCCAATCCTCTGTGCACCTGATAGAGCGAACTGTGTGCTTTTTGCAGCAGGTGAGCCGAGATCCGTCCTGGGAACGGGAGGTCGAGGCTGTCATTGAGTCTATGCTGTTGAACAGAGGCATTTGTCACAGAGTAAGACTGGCTAAAGGCTAGAAAATTCTGTAAATATGGGTCAGAGTCAATATAAACGTCAGTCGTACTGGGTTGGAGTTCGAGGGGCTGCTGTCTATATTCCATATATCAGGAGACTATGACTTGTCACTGGTTTATATATCAAGCAACTATGGCCAAGGCAAACCAGTGACAAGCCAAAGTTACAGACGACATCACACAGATCGGTTGGATTTTATATGTTTGATTGAAATATAATCGTATGTACATAAATCAGATAACTCGTGAACAGATGCCAATACATGATAAAAACCAGACTCGAAATGATGCAGACAGAACCTCCCAACTTAAGTGCCCCCTCGCCGATTCCGAGACACCAGAACAGAATGCAAAACAGCAGAACAATAGAACAGAACAGAACAATAGAAAAGACAAGTATCGGTGAAAGCAGAGCAAAAGAAAAGGCCAAAAGCATAACCAATAAGCAGAGTAGGCTGACACGAGAGATAGATATAACAGAATGAAGCCAAATCATAAAAATAACAATGCAGCGTGATGGAGTCCAGTCTTATGTAGAAACAACGACGCAACGTGATATCCTTGAATAAGCAAGGAGACACTCGGCATACAAGTGACTTATGCGCCGAGAACCTCCTGGGCGGTACGCTTGATGATACCACCCGTGACAGGCAGGGAGGTCGACTTCTCGAGGAACAGATCAACCTCACGAGCAGCCTGGCGACCCTCGTTGATGCCCCACACAATCAGAGACTGGCCGCGACGGCAGTCACCAGCAGCAAAGATGCCGGGGATGTTGGTGCTGTACTTGCCAGCCGGGGTCTTGACGTTCTTGCGAGCATCCTTCTCGATCTCCTCGCCCAGGACACGGTCCTCGGGGCCCAGGAAACCCATCGCCAGGAGCACAAGGTCGGCAGGGAAGAACTGCTCAGAGCCCTCGATCTTCTTCATGTCCCAACCGCCGCTGGCAGACCGGGTCCACTCAACACGCTGGGTGTTGATGCCCTTGACCTTGCCAGAGCCGTCGTCGACGAAGCTGCTCGACATGATGCAGTACTCGCGGGGGTCCTTGCCCAGGTGCTGGCGCACCTCGGTGTGGCCGTAGTCGACACGGTAGATGCGGGGCCACTGCGGCCACGGGTTGTCACCCGCACGCTCGGCGGGAGGCTGGGGCAGCAGCTCAAAGTTGACAATGGACTTGGCACCGTGACGCAGCGACGTACCAATGCAGTCGTTACCGGTGTCGCCACCACCAATGACCACAACATGCTTGTCCTTGGCCGAGATGTACGAGCCGTCAGCAAGCTCAGAGTCAAGCAGCGACTTGGTGTTCTTGTGCAGGAACTCCATGGCAAAGTGGATGCCCTCCAGGTTGCGGCCGGCAATCGGCAGGTCACGGCCGACAGTAGCACCCGTTGCAATGACGACGGCGTCGTTGGCGGCCTTGAGGTCTAGGAGCTTGATGTCCTCGCCAATGGCAACGCCCGTCTTGAACTCAATGCCCTCGGCAGCCATAAAGTCCGTGCGGCGCTTGACAATGCGCTTGTCTAGCTTCATGTTGGGGATACCGTACATCAGCAGACCACCGGCGCGGTCAGCACGCTCGTAGACGGTGACCAAGTGGCCGGCGCGGTTCAGCTGGTCGGCAGTGGCCAGACCAGCAGGGCCGGAGCCAATGACGGCAACCTTCTTGCCGGTACGGACAGGAGGGGGGGTAGGAATCATCCAGCCCATGTCGAAACCGCGGTCAATGATGGCGCACTCAATCGACTTGATGCCGACGGGGTCCTCGTTGATGCCCAGAACACAGGCACCCTCGCAAGGAGCAGGGCACACACGGCCAGTGAACTCAGGGAAGTTGTTCGTCATCAGCAGGCGGTTGAGAGCATCGCGCCACTGGTTCTGGAACACCAGCTCGTTCCACTTGGGGATAATGTTGGAAATGGGGCAGCCACTGTCAGACTGGCAGAAGGGAACACCACAGTCCATGCAGCGGGCCGACTGGTACTTGAGCTCGTCCTCGTCCAGACGGCTCGACAGCTCGGCCCAATCCTTGGTACGGGTCTTGGCCGAGCGGTACTTCTCAGACCGGCGGTGGTACTTCATGAAACCCTTGGTCTTGTCCAGCACCAGAGCCTTCTTCTTCTTGTCGGCAGCGTGGTCACCAACGCTGTCCTCCAAATCCTGCAGGGCACCGCCCGACGAGGCCGGCTTGGCCTCCTTCTTGGGGGCCGCAGCTGGGATCACAGGCAGGTTGTACTCGGCACGCTTGGCCTCGGCAGCCTTGGCCTTCTCCTCGTCGAGCACACGCTTGTAGTCGACAGGGAGAACCTTAATGAAGCGGGGCAGGGCACGGTTGAAGTCAACCAGGATGCGGGCAGCCCGCTCGGAGCCGGTGTAGTGGTGGTGGTCCTCAATCAGGCCACGCACAAAGGCAATGTCCTCGGGGTCCTCCAGACCTGTCGCCTCCACCATCTCAGTGTTGAGCTTGCCCAAGAAGTCACCGTCGACATCCAGGATGTACGCGATACCGCCAGACATACCAGCCGCAAAGTTACGGCCAGTGCTGCCCAGAATGAGAATGCGGCCACCAGTCATGTACTCACAGCCGTGGTCACCAGCACCCTCAACAACAGCAGTGGCACCCGAGTTGCGCACAGCGAAACGCTCAGCCGCAACACCGCGGAAGAAGCATGTACCCTTGGTGGCACCGTACAGACAGACGTTACCAATCAGGATGTTCTCCTCAGCCTTGAACACGGCATTGCGGGGAGGGTACACAATCAGACGACCACCAGACAGGCCCTTGCCGACGTAGTCGTTGGCATCACCCTCAAGCTCGAGAGTAACACCGGGGGCCAGGAAAGCACCAAACGACTGACCGGCAGAACCCTTGATGTTGACGTGCACAGTGTCGTTGGGCAGACCAGCCTCGCCATACCGCTTGGAAATGTGGTATGACAGAGACGTACCCATGGCACGGTCGGTGTTGAGAATGTCACACTCAATGCGCGACGGCACACCCTTGTCCAGCGTGAGCTCGGCCTCCGAGATCAGCTTGTTGTCCAGGCGCACGTACAGGCGGTGGTCCTGCTTGCGGACGTTGAACGTCGCGACACCAGGGCGCAGCTTGTGGGCAGGCGTCAGGATCAGCGACAGGTCAATGTTCTTGGTCTTGGGCGTGCGCAGGTCGTCGCGGACCTTGAGCACCTCGACGTGGCCAATCATCTCGTTGACAGTGCGGAAACCCAGCTTGGCCATGATGGCACGCAGCTCGTTGGCAATGTAGTAGAAGAAGTTGATGACGTGCTCGGGGGTACCCTTGAACTTCTTGCGCAGCTCAGGGTCCTGGGTGGCAATACCAACAGGGCAGCTGTTCAGATGGCACTTGCGCATGAAGATACAGCCCATGGCAATCAGGGGAGTCGTGGCGAAACCCCACTCCTCGGCACCGAGCAGACAGGCCATGGCGACATCACGGCCGGTACGGAGCTGACCGTCAGTCTGGACAACCACACGGCCACGCAGGTCGTTGAGAACAAGCGTCTGGTGGGTCTCGGCCAGACCAAGCTCCCAGGGCAGACCGGCGTACTTGATACCAGTCCAGCGCGAAGCACCGGTACCACCATCGTGACCAGAGATCAGGATGTGGTCAGCCTTGGCCTTGGCGACACCAGAGGCAACAATACCGACACCGGTCTCAGACACCAGCTTCACAGACACGCGCGAGCGAGGCGAAGAGCACTTGAGATCGTAGATCAGCTGCTTAAGATCCTCAATCGAGTAGATGTCGTGGTGGGGAGGGGGCGAGATCAGACCAACACCAGGGGTCGAGTGACGCGTGCGAGCAATCGACTTGGTGACCTTGTGGCCGGGCAGCTCACCACCCTCACCTGGCTTGGCACCCTGGGCCATCTTGATCTGGAGCTCGTCAGAGTCTGCCAGGTAGGCAGAGGTGACACCGAAGCGGCCCGAGGCAACCTGCTTGATGGCAGAGCGCATGGTGTCGCCGTTGGCCATGACCTCGGAACGCTCAGGGTCCTCACCACCCTCACCCGTGTTGGACTTGCCACCGAGACGGTTCATGGCAATGGCCAGGGTAGAGTGAGACTCCATGGAGATGGAGCCGTACGACATAGCACCTGTGCAGAAGCGGCGCACAATCTCGGTCCAGGGCTCGACTTGGTCAATGGGCACGGGAGTGCACTCGTCAAACTTGAAGTCCAGCATGCCGCGCAGGGTGCACTGCTTGATAGACTCGTACTCGGAGCGCGAGTAGGCCTCGTACGACTTGTCGTTCTTGGTGCGGACAGCGTCCTGGATGTTGGCAATGGAAGACGGGTCGTTGATGTGGGCCTCGCCACCGTCACGCCAGTGGTACTCGCCGGACTCGGTCAGACCGGGGATAACAGAAGTCTGGCGCGAGGGGAAACCACGCTCGTGGAAGCGGAAGGCATCCTCAGCAATCTGGTCAAAAGTAATACCCTTGATGCGGGTAGCAGTGCCCTTGAAGCAGCGGTCGACAACATCATCATCAACACCGAGAGCCTCAAAGATCTGAGCACCCTTGTAACTAGCCAGAGTCGAGATACCCATCTTGCTCATGACCTTGAGGATACCACCATCGCAAGAGTGCTTGTAGTTCTGGATCAGCTGGTCGTCGCTCAGCTTGACCTTGAGCAGCTTCTCGCGGTTCAGCTTAACAATGCACTCCATGGCCAGGTAGGGGTTGATACCATCGGCACCGTAGCCGAGGAGCACGCACATGTGGTGCACCTCGCGGGCCTCGGCAGTCTCGACGATAATGGCAGCCAGCGAACGCCACTTGTTGCTAACCAGGTGGTGGTGAACCATACCGGAAGCCAGCAGGGCCGAAACGGCCACGCGGTCAGCCGAGGTCTTGCGGTCCGACAGAATGATGACACGGTCATTGTTCTCAATGGCAGCGGTGGCCTCCTTGCAGATGTAGTCCAAGTGGCGCACGTAGCCCGCGACACCCTCGCTCTTGGGGAAGGTCAGGTCAATGGCCCTAACCGTCCAGTCAGGGTGCTGCTTGGTGATGTTCTTGACCGAGTTGAACTCGGGGATGGACAGGATGGGGCTGGGCAGCAGAAGACGGCCACACTGGGTTGCATCCATCTCCAGCAGGTTGCCCTGAGGACCGACGTAGCACTCCAGGGACATGACAATCGACTCGCGGATAGGGTCGATAGGGGGGTTGGTGACCTGGGCGAAGAGCTGGCGGAAGTACTCGTACAGCAGACGCGGAGCCTCAGCCAGACAGGCCAGAGGAGCATCGTTGCCCATAGAACCAAGAGCCTCCTTCTCATCAGAAGCCATGGGCGCCAGAAGCAAGCTGACCTGCTCGTAGGTGTAGCCGAAAGCCTGCAGCATGGGGTCGGTCTGAACGCTCGACTCGGTAGGCTTGGGGGCAAGCTCGATAGTCTTGTCCTCCTCGAACTTGGTCAGCATGGTGGGCAGAGTGATGAGCTCCTTGTCAAGCCACGCGCGGAAGTCCTGGCGGCTGGAAACAGCGTCCTTGAGTTCCTTGTCATCAATCAGGCGACCGGCGACAGTGTCGACCAGCAGCATGCGGCCGGGCTGCAGACGGCCCTTGCGGAGAACCCGCTCGGGCTCGACAGGGATGGTGCCGACCTCGGACGCGCAAATGATGCGGTCGTCGTCCATGATGTAGTAACGGCAAGGGCGCAGACCGTTACGGTCCAGGTTAGCACCACAGTAGCGGCCGTCGGCGAAGGTGAACAGAGCCGGGCCGTCCCAGGGCTCCATTTGGCAAGCAGCCCACTCGTAGAAAGCAGCCTTCTTGGGGTCCATGTGGGTGTTGCCCTGCCATGCCTCGGGAACCATCAGCATGACAGCCTCAGGAAGCGAAAGCACGCCGTTGATAGTCAGCAGCTCCAGGACGTTGTCAAACGCAGCAGAGTCGGAACCACCGTCCTCGACAACAGGGTACAGCTGCTCAAGCTCCTCGCCAAAAACATCGGACTGCATGACACCCTCACGGGCGCGCATCCAGTTCTTGTTACCGCGCAGGGTGTTGATTTCACCGTTGTGGGCAGCCCACCGCAGAGGCTGGGCACGGTCCCAGGAGGGGAAGGTGTTGGTAGAGAAGCGAGAGTGGACGAGGGCAAAGTGAGCCTCGTAATCGGCGTTGACAAGATCGTGGTAGTACTGGTAAACCTGGATGGGGGCGAGCTGACCCTTGTAGACAATGTTCTTGTTGGATAGGGAGCAGAGGTAGAACCAGTTGTGCAGACCAATGGTGTGGGTAGCACGCTTGCGCAGGACGTAGAGCTGGCGCTCAAAGAGGCGCTCGTCAAAGGTGGCGGCGTCGGTAGACTCGGGGGTAGCACCAGAGCCGTATGCCGAAGTCAGGACGACAAAGGGCTGCAGGATGATGGGCTCGCGCGACTTGGCGGCGGGGCCCAGCAGAGTCGAGTCCACAGGAGGCTCTCGCCATCCCAGAACACGCAAGCCCAGTGACTCGGCAATGTCTTCCAACTGCCGTTTGGACTCCTGCAGGGTCTCGGGGTCGGGCTTGAAGAACAAGTTGCCGACAGCGTACTGGCCCAGGGGAGGCAGCTTGATGTTGACCTCGCGCTCAAAGTTCTTGATAAAGAACTTGTGAGGGATGGAGGTCATGACACCAGCACCATCACCGTCGCGAGCATCGGAACCGACAGCACCACGATGGGTCATGTTGCAGAGCAGGTTGCGAGCATCGCTAACGATTTTGTGGCTAGCCTTGCCCTTAATGTGGCTGCGTTTTGTTAGAGTCGATCTAGTTTATAGGATACAGACGAATGGACGAGTAGACATACCAAGCAAAGCCGACACCACAAGCATCTTTCTCAAGGCTAGGGTCGTACAGTCCCCTAGAGTGTGTTAGCCACCATTTCTAAACTGATTTGTTGTTCGTCGAGATAGCTTACTGCTTCACCGGCAGAGCACCAGCCCAGGAGCCATTGTTCTCCGTCTGGTACTCAAAGGGAGTGTAAGTCTCAGCTTCGGCTTCGTTGTGGATTTTCCGGTCGTCGAATTCGGCCGTCACGCCCATGCTAGGCAAGCCTGGAGAAGGTAGCCGGGAGAAAAGGGTTCGGTTGGAGGTGGGAGGGGGTCGTCGTCGTCGAACGGCTGTAAAGAATGATGGCCTCTGCGAGAAATCAAGCTCGGGGCCGAAAACAATAAAACTGCAATGTTAATATACTGAGCTCGAGGTATACGACGAGGACGAGTCAATTGGAGGGATGGGTGAGAGAGACACTGGAAGCAACCCGTGGCTGAGTGAGGATGTGGGGTTGCAGCACTGAGTGTGTGAAACTGCCAGTACTATGAAGTAGTGGGAGGAGGATCACGATGCAACAAGGGGTGTATAGTTGTTTGGGGAAATGTAAGTGAGCCTGAGAGGTATTCCGAGAAGTAGAGAGAGGATAAGGAGAATGTGGAAGGACAAGAAGGAAAAAGTATGTCAACAGAAAAGAGGGAAAGAGAAAAAGAGAAAAGACGAGGGCCGACAGCCAAGAAAGAAAGAGACAGCGAGCGAGAGAAAGACCGGCAACCCCAGATAAAGGTCTGGCCAATAGGAGGAGCGCAATTGTGTATTTCCATGCCAGTGGCGAACAAAGACAGCTTCTGGAGACCAAGATGTGGTGAGGCGCCACCCCATTGGGGCCGTAGTCAGCAGCCGTCTGTTTTTAGGCTGTCTATAGCAGGTGCTGCTAGCCGTTCTCCCATGTGGGCAAGCGGTAGCTCGTCGATATCAAAAAGAACCAAACGGCTTGGATGCTCAGCCATTAGCCGAGGGGTGTTGACGTGAACGGCCGGGGTCGCAGATAGTGAAGCAGGACGAATGACGTTGACGTCGTGATATAGGCAAAAGCGGAGAGTTGGCAGAACTGGCAAGAGCGACCGAGCATTGGTTACACAAACTGTTTCGCGTGCAGTTGATGCACCGGTCGTTCTTTCCCGTTTCCTCTCTCACCACCCTCGAATCCCGATCGATCTCGCCCGCGGCCCGTGCCGGAAATATGCAGCCGTCGTCCATCGTGCCTTCCGCAATTGGAAATTTGTCGCTGTCGCACCTTCCGGCCGAGAAATGGGATATCTCAACATTATAGTGGCCCCGCAAAAAGTGGACGATGCGATCAAATGCGGCTGCGACAAATTGTGCGACATGATTTAAGATGGGCGACAACGTCAATTCCCCCGCACTCGGATGTGAATGAAATGACACTGACATCACTAGCCTCGTGAAAGCGAAATGAGGTGGGTGGGATTCTCCGTGGACGGGCCAGTGCTTTGCAGCAGGACGACCCCTGCGCGCCCAATAAAATCGGGCCAATGGGGAGTTTGGGGGGCATCCCTGTCGAAACGAGGCGACAGTGCAGCGAAGCGGGCGGGCGAGGCGAATCAGAGCCAGGGCAATAGACAAGACGCAAGAAGATTGAAAACAGAACTGCGAGGATGGCGCTGCAGAGCGAAAGACCAAGCGTGTGGGAGAAGCTGGGGTGCTTGGAAGCCGATCAAAGTGAATCGCAGGATGTGCCACCCATCGTTTTGTGCTCTTGGTCCCCGGTTCTTATGCCGATGCAGCTGCAAGATCGTTCATGCTGTTGGTTCTCATGAGTCTTCTGGTGAAAAGCCCTCTCATGTCGTGGCCTGATTGCGCGCGTTGATGGTCGGAGCTCGCCGTTCTTGGCTCAGACTTTTGTGTGCCCTCTCTATGCGCTCAAACGTGCAACTGATTCGTTCGCTTCGATGCTGTCCTGTCTCCAGATTCCCCTTGAACATCTGCCGGTTTCGCCCATTGCCACGCCTCGTCCTCGTACAAATTCGTCCTTGGTGGCCTCATTTTCTCATGACATGTCGTCGTTGGCATATGGGAATTGGTGCAAGTGGTGCAGTTGGTGCATTGGTGCAAGTCGGGGATGGAATAGACAAGATGTCCGTTTGTCTGCTTGAAATTCAAGCAACCTACCTTTTAGTAAAGAAACGCTTTTAGGGGTGTCGGCAGCAACGATGCGGCGATAGTATCACGATATTTCCGAATTGGGTATATAATCACACAGCAAAAGCAGGATGCGTTAGCAGGCTGGGAAAAGCTGGCGAAAGGGTAGAAAGAAGTAAGAATCGGGGGGGAGAAAGGAAGGGAAAAAGAAAAAGAAAGAGAGGAAAGAAGAAGAAGAAAAGAGGAGAGAAGAAAAAAGAAGAGGAAGGGGAAAAGGACGGAGGGGGGCGAGGGGTGAACGAGCAGCTTATATGGGATGGTCCGACCAGAGACGGAGGCAAGCGAGGGACACAGAAACACAGGGCCAGAGCATCAAGAACCACAACTATCCACGACTTTGACTCGGCTGCGACTACGACTACGACTATTAGGAACTAGGGTCAGCGTGTGGGTAGATGGGATGGGGGTTTTCTACGGCGCACCCAAATGTCACAGACGGTGCTGGATGATGGGTATGGGTATTGGCATCTTATTATTTCTGGTGGGATGAGATTGGGTCGGGGAGTCGAACGGTGTCGGAGCCAGTTTTTATCTACATGCGACGTATTATTACTATGTTCCCTGGTATTGTTCCTGGGGATAAGAGCTTATTGGCGAGTCAGAGACGGGGAATTGATAAAATAGACCAAGACCAAGACATGGTGTAGTAGAAAATATAGAAAAACAGAAGAAATAAAGAAGAAATACACAGGAAAGGAGAAAAAGGTAGCGCAAGCATGTGGGAAGATGGGCAGAGAGGCAAAAAACATGCACGCTAGAAGTGGGGGACTACAGAGTGGAGAGACGCTTTTGCCCGCACAGGTGCTGAAGCGTAAGATAATAGCACGTCGTAAGTCGGATGAGATTGGGGGCAACTTGCAAGTGGTAGTTATTACGGAACAGACAAGGCGAGAAATCTGGCGCCAAAGCTGCCAACAATAACCGCATGTACGGACTGTCCTGTGAGACAGAGGACGATGTCGGTTCATGGTTTTCCTTGGTATTCGGCATTGTGTAGTAGGGGGCGAGTGTGTCTGGCCAGTGAAGAAGGAAGTCCAGAAGGCTGGAAGCCTAGAAGCCTAGAAGCCTGGAATTATGTCTTTGCATGGCTAAAGTTGCAGGCCGACATTGGGCCAGGAGGTTTCCTCCCGACTACGGAGCTTGAGAATGATGGATCATCGGGGGTTTGCCAGTACATGAGAGATGGGGCTGCCAACAAAGCTAAAACTGGGCCACTGGTCCGACGACTGGCGGGTGCGTGAACAAAGCCTTGTGGTTGTCGAGTCATAGCCGGGTGTAAGCAGACGTGAAACAGTCTGAAGGGCCTAGAAACGACAACGAGAAGGGGATGAAAGTACGGTGAATGTGCTACCATTGAACAAGAGACGGCGAGAGTGAGAGAAGAAGAATATACATGACCAGCTCGTCGGCTTGGCATGCTGTGTTGCATGTGAACCGTGTCTCTGTACACACAACACCACTTATGTGATGATTCTGCGGTGAGTTTAATTGCAGTACAGCCAACCAGCTGGTTGATGTATGCACTCTGTAGACTGCATCCCTCGAGGATGACGCCCGCCTCTTACGATACAGGAATTACTGTGCAAATACGGGGTAGATGCCGGGGTCAAAGTGGCTACTTGTTTCTGCTGACTCTGTCGGCAGCATTTCGAGGCTCTCCTGTTCGCTGGTGAGAGTCCAAGTCCGAATCTCTTGTGTAAGATAAATAGCCTGGCCAATACAAAGCCGCCAAAGCACCAGGCAGAAATAAATGAAATAAATATGTAATAAGAATATATGAGAAAATAAAACAAACCCGACTCGGTCCCGCAGAACGCGCAGAACGGGAAAGTCAAGCACCGAGGACAAAGAAAAGTACGGCGTGCGAGCGACATAAGTAGAGAGATGAGATGTACCCACAGCAGAGAACAGAGAGAAGAGAAACGAGAAACGAGAAACGAGCGGAAAGAAGACGAGGTGAAAAAAATACCTCGATTCGGCTGCAAGGAAACGAAACGTGGAACGGTCTACATTATTGGCTCACGACGTACAGGCACCACCCACCACCCATCTCCAAGATCTCCTAAGGAGGATATTATACCTTCTTTCGCCGGGCTTTGCCTCTCGCATTGCGTCTTCGTTCTTCTTCGTTCAACTCTCTGATTCATTTGTCCCTCATTTTGTCCCTCGTCTTTAACCTTTGGATCTTGCCCCCCTCCACTTTGAATGAGTCTTGGCTTTGATTGTATCCAATCAGAATAGGTATTTTTCAAACGAATATTTGTATCTGGGCTGTGTGTGAGATGAGTCCCGCCGGCTACGATGGAATAGCCTGAAGTGGTCGCATACTCCGTACTATTATGACTATGCTCATATGCCGTGTGTTGACAGCTCTTTGCCGCCGATGTCGCCTTGTACCGAGGGATGGACAGGGCACTGGCGAAACAGAACACCGGTACCGAAACGACATGAAGGACGCAAAAGGAGAAAATAGAAAATGGCCAGAACAATAATCAGAACAGGCCAGCAGCCTCGATGCTGCCGCCAGGCCTTGAAACAACATACGCCCTGTACGGAGTACAACGCGCCAGAGCAAGCCTTTAGAGTTATTATATTTGGTATCTGCAAGATATATATGAGATGCGATAGCTCGTGCTTCGAGGAGCGAGACAGCTCGTACTTGCGTCGTATTACTTGTTATCCTTTTTAAGTAGTGTATGGTGCACGCCGTACGAGTCACCTCCGTGTGTTCCAGATGTGTAGCGGCCGGTTTTGCCGCGGCAGAACACCATCCTCCAGCCGTGGGCTTTTGTTCAGCGCTACGGATATGTGCTAACTATGGGAGGATGACGCTATAGTCTCCTTCGCCCCGTGTAAAATTCCCCGTTCGGCATATTGGAAACGACTCGCCGGGTAAGATATGACACGGTTCACCAACCGGTTCATAGCATTGGTTATGGCAAGACAACGATACGTTGGTCACAGATATCTTACATATATTGCCCGGAGTTTAGCCCGTTGTTGCAAGCCGCGCGAAGCGTCAGGCGCAAGGCAGCATAACCCTGCCTCGTGACCCAAAGGGAACTAGATGCAATAGCTTCGATAGCTGATACGTCAAACTTGCATCTCTGATTGTTAAAAGAATCATCAACAGAAAACTCCTCGCAATAGCCAATCAAACACAACGCCTGTATGCAGCCTTCCTCGCCGCCTTATCTCAAGCCAACAAGGGCGGGTCTCGCTGCTAGTCTGCGACGGGGGCACTCCTAGGTCGAAGAAGAGGGGAAGGGCGGAGGAGAGGCAGGGAAGAGGACAGGCAGAACAGGCAGTATCCCACAGGCAAAATGGGAGCGAGAAAGACAGCGAAAATGGGGTGGCAGTGGGAGACGAGACAAGACGAGACGAGACGACAGACGAGAGGGGGCGTCTTGCAGGACTCCACTACAGTATTGAAAGCAACACCACAAGCCAAGAGGGTGAGCGAGATCCAGAGATCAGGCGAATGGCACCCGTGGAACTACAGCCTACTGCAATATTGCAAGTTGTACGAGTACAAGGCCTTATTATTGTTTTCGTCTTTCCCTCTTTCTCTCTTTTTCTTTCTCTTTTTCTCTTTTTTTTCTCTCCTCTTCCTGCTGGTAGATCCACTGCGGCGCACAGACAGTCATACATTGGCGTGTTCTACGTCGTACATCGTAGAAGTGGAATCACAACTGGACTGAGAACAGCGTGCAAGGAGTTTTCGCCTGACTATCAGATGCCGGAGTATACCGAAACGGGCGATGAGCTAGGATACTCGAGTAAATATTATATATCTATATGTATGAATGGGATGGCATGGCATCATCGACGGCTTGAGGATCTCGCACTCTCATACGTTGTAGTATTAGCTGCAAATATCCGAATCGAGGAGCATGCAGATAGACAACCACCCGCTCCGGTGATGCAACATGGCTATTCGAGAACGAAGAAAACGAATTGCACATACTGCGTAGTATCTTACAAAGTAACGGGATCAACAACCTGGACTGTTCGCTGTGCCCTGTTCTCTGGTGCGGCAGCTGCAGGGATGCACCTCGTTAGTACTCCGCACAACAGACAGTGGGGGTCCAAAGGATTTGCTGTTTGATATGTAAGATGTGTGTACGGAGTACGACGTACGAACGTATCGTACTGTACGACGGAGGAGGTGGTCACGGTGATGTTGTGAGTTGTAATATTTTGCTCTGCGTGCATATTCTGTACAACACGTCGTGCATTTCGTGGCCGTCTTTGTATCTCTACCATGCGGCCAGAGGCTGAAAAGGGCAATGGGACCCGTGCTCTGTAGGCTGTACAAGTATGTAAGATATCTTGCATAGCTAGAGGGAGGCGGCGACTTGCGGTCCTGGGGCGTGTTGTAGCCCGAGGGCAAATATCAGTATCGGGTACAAGTAGATTAAGTAACCACACTATTTAGACACGACCAGTTGACCAGAGCGTAAAGGTAAGTCGACGACGGACTAGCAAAATTACAACAGGAAGCTAATAGGAACCTCGGCCATGAATAACGAGAGTAATCGTAGAGAGTAATAGAAGAGAGTCAATAGAAGATTAGATCAATAAATAAATAAAATAAGAGAAAGAAGAGAGGAAAAAGAAACACAAGAGGAATGGCAAAAAACCCCTCCTCGGACAGGGTCTGGGGTTCTTGTTGCGTGGGGCTCTTCGTCGTAGTTTTTCCTCTTCTTCTGCTCTCCTCTTCACGTAATTCAGACACTATACAACTGGCCGTGCACGCTCCAACCCCTTCCGAGAACATCCGCATGTCTACTGAGCACTCCGTACTCTCTTCATGTTTACGCCGTCCGGAGTATTGTCTCGTTTTATGTCGACGCTGCGTCGTATGAAATCGCTGGAATTACGAGCGCAGCCCCGTCCCTGATCCTGGCACCTTGCTGGTGATCTGGCAGTTCTTCACACCATCATTGGCCGAAATCGGAAAACAAACTGCGTCGCAACAGAAAGGATTTTCATCGGCCTCCTGGAGGACATTCGGCTTTCGACACACCCTTTGCAGAGATTTCATCAGAACCAGTATGCAATGTTCATTCCCACCCGATTTATTTTACCTGCATACAAGGCAACATTGTCTGTTGGTGTGCGACTATATGCGGCCCAGGCCTGTGATGCTTGTTTTTCTCTCTGTGATATTTTACTAGACGAATGCATGCCACGCTCACCGCAGGCCATTAGCTAATACTCGTACACTGCTCCTACTTCTTCCGAACCAGAGGAGCTCCTTGCCTGTACGCAAGGTTACGCTACACGCCGAAAGAGGAGCTCGCTGTGCTCCGTTGTGTCGTGGCTACGGGGCGAAGACCGCATTATTGTTTCCTTTGCCGCAGCTGGCCTTGACTGGCCATGGCTGGCCGCCGTCCGGCCGCGGAGCTAGCGCATACATTCACAACTTACGTCGTATCTTAGTTACTCCGGCCAGGGTGTACGGAGTATGTCGTATGTCGTATTGAGGCCGACTCGAAGGGGCTGCAATGAACTGCGCTCTCCCAGGCGAGACAGACTAGACAGACTAGCTGCTACTTGTGCAGCACTCTTTTTTCTTCTTCCCTTTTCGGGCCGCTTCTCCTCTACATAAACGACGTCACGCATCTGGTTCTCTGCGGTGCGCGAATAGTGAGCACTGCAATGAAATACTCGGCAGACTAGACATTAGCCAGGCAGGCAAAGAGCCAAACAGAAGCCACCGAAAGCGATGCGAAACACCAAAAGCGAATTAAACGTGTGTGCTACGGGGCACGGTCCTGGCTATTACCTCATAAAAACTCAGTAGCGCCCGGCTCTACATGAATGCCAATAGTCCATCCAACCACCGGCCTGCCAATTTCTCATTTCAAAATACAACAACAAGCAAATGGAATAAGAACATGAGCCTAAGAACATGAGCCGTCGCTGCTGGCACCAGCAGCCCGACTTTTGATACTTTTACGGAGTACGACTTTGGAGACTTTTCATTTCCTAATTCGACTTTGTCGTCTTGTCACTTGCTTGCTTTCAACCTACTACTTTCTTTTTCGTCTTCGCTCTACCGCTAGCCAGGGTGAGGGGAGATCTGTCCCTCCAATCTGGCCTCCGAGCCGGCGGAGAAGTCTAAGAACTCTACTGTTATGCGTGCTGTATGCATGCGCTGCGTGCTACGGACCATGCTGCGACGTGGATTATGGAGCGGCCATGCAGCACTGTTGCAGGGGTGATGCAATGCTGCAGAGGCTTTACTCTCAGATTACGGAATAGTTTCTTGGGCAGTATGGCAGCCGAAGACGGACGAAAACAACAATCATATCCTTCCGAGCTAGCCACTGCCAATAAACGAGGATGTAGTGCAGAAAGGGGGGGTAATACGTCCAGAGAGAAGAAGAAAAAACGGCACAGAGGAATGGAAAAAGAGAACAGAAAAATAAAATAAAATAAGAGTAGAGAAAACGGACGAGAAGCAAGACCAAAACCGCAGATAAAAGGATAAACAACGGCAACCCAATAGTAATAAATATCTCAAATAGCAACTGCACATCAACGGGACGACATCCAACGCCGGCTCGTATGGTTAAGAGCCTATCTATTTGTGTTTGTAATTACCTTTTCTTTCCTTTCCTTTCTTTTTTTGCCACGCACAATGTTGCCTTTTATTGCCGAAGGCCGCACGGAACGATTCTCTATCCCAGACGCTCACAACCAGTCGCGTACAAGGGATTGTCAATTCGTAGAAATCAATAGCTGTAGACAGTCGTTGCATCGTTTTGGATACACAAGCGGTACCAGAGCAGCATACGCCCATCAATTCACACGGGTTAAGGCGGCTGTTGGCAATATGCATTTGCCATCCCCAGACGACTGTAAGGTATATTACTATGCCACATAATCGTTAGACCTCATGATTAGAAATATAGTCCCGTCGGATCCAAGTTGTGAGGTTCACCTAATATATGCTTCCCGTCTCCGAGGGAGAGAGTGCACATCAAACAGCACTTTAGTGGGATGTATCTCGTTGTTAAAAGACTTTTGCTCTGAACAACCATGTTGTATAACAACTATGATCATGGATGTGCGTAACGCATGTGTGTAGGACTATACGAGAAAGATGAGGAATTTACAAAAATAAATAGAATATCGGGAAAGGATAATGTATTCTAAAAAATCCCATAAAATCCGCCATGCTTAAGTAAATACTCCAGAAATGAAGAGAATTTTCATTTACCAATATACACCATCAAGAGGGCCGGGAAAGCTGTAAGGAATTATGGCAACACATCGTCGCCGCCCTCACCATCGGTACTCGATGTGGTCTCGCCAGTCACGTGCTACTGCCTCATCCTTTACGTATTTAGACTAGTGCTAAACGCATGCCATCGTGCACGGGCCACTGGGGTTGGGTAACTTGTTGACGCGCTCTATTACGTAATGCACCTTGCTTTTCAACGCGTGCTCCGTGACAACACCAGAACGACGTCAGTCCAAGTGCCAGCACCCCGCGAGGCTCGGATACAACCCAAAGCGACGAGCTCACTCTCTGTGCATCACTGCCTGCTTAAACTCAACAACACCACTACACTAGCTCTCCCACGCCAGCAGACACCCCGCTAGCTATGAAGCTCCTCTAAGACAACACCCCTCGAGCATACTCCCACACACAAACCACAGCTACTACATTTGCCACCACTACCATGGGGTCGTCTTTACTCGACTTCTCGGGATACAATGTGAGTTCCTACTACATGTAGCTGCCCACCGGACCAGTTTTGGGCACGTCTAACCCGTGTCCACAGTCCCTCCTCTACAGTAACGGACAAAGCACATCCTACTACGGACCCGACGACGCATACCTAGGCGGCGGTGACCCGGGATTCTCACCACTGCCGGGCCGCCGCAATGTCCACCACCATCACCACCATCACCACCCCAGCCAAAACCATCCCAATCACCCAAACCATCCAAACCAACAACAAGGTGGCCAGAGCAACGTCGCCGGTGCCAACAACAACATCACCCAGACTCGCCAGCTCAATAACCGATACATTGTCCACGACCGCAACTCTTTACCACGGCTCGAGTCTGAAAAGACATTTCAAGACCGCAGGAAACAGCAGATTGCCAACTTTGGGGCTACATGGCTTAAACCACCAGGACTGCCCAAGACTCTCTACCAGCTCCGCGAAGAGTGCCGCGAGCAGGAAGAGCAGGCCGAACAGGAGCGCCGCGATGAGCTCGCACAGCAGCTCGCCCGGGCAGAGGCAGCCGCTGCCGCCGAGGCTGGCGAAGGTGCTGCAGGTGGTGATATGACGGGCGAGCCAGGCGGTGCTACGGATCTTATGGACAACCAGGATGGCGCTGCAGTAGCAGGCCTGGACACAGACATGATGGAAGACGGAAGAGAAGACGGCGAGGGCGAAGGTGAAGAAGAAGATGACGAGGTCGATCTGGACAATGAGGTGCCGGATGGCGATGGCGAGGATTTCAGCTTTGGCAACAACAACGATGACAGCGACGATCCGTTTGCGAGTTCTTCGGACGAAGACGAAGACGAGGACGCAGATGAGGATGCAGACGAGGATGAAGACGAAGGAGACGAGGAGAATGACGACGATGCGGATGCCGGCCCGGGCAGGACGCATGACACCAGCATTGCTAGTATTGCTAGCATAGATGGCACGACACGCACTTCTGGGGATGACGGGCTGTCCACTCCTGGTGGTGCTGGCCGCATTGCCACTCCGCAGCAACGTCATCGTGCAAGCGCCGCAACTGCCACCCCGATGCGCACAATTGAGGAGCAGCGTGAGCAAGCGCGCGCGCGGGCGGCCGAGCGCCGTGAGATGCGACAGATGCGTGCTGCCGAAGACCGTATGCGGGCAATGCGAGCTCACCCGCGCCTTTCGGGCTTGGGCATGGGCATGAATATGTACGGCGAGGATGATGACCTGGATGAAGAGGACCAGGCGCAGATGCTACAAGAAGACGACCTTGTTCGGGATCCTGGGCCACCGAGCCAGCCGAGCCACCAGCGCCAGCAGCAGCAGCAGCAGCAACAGCATCACCAACAGTACCACTACAGCCAGCAACAGCAACAAAACGTAGGGCCACATAGCGACGACAATACGGGAGATGGCCACTACTATCACTATGGCACAGATGACGGCATTGCCTACGATGAAGATGGCCACCCAATCCACCATGATGACGACCTTGAGATGGACATGGATGCTGACCTCGACGGGGATATTCCCGAAGACTCGTCGGGCTTGGGCGGCTTGGGCGGAAGACATAGCCTAGGAGAAGGAGGCGTTATGGACCTGAGCAGTAGTGCCTTTGAAGGCGGCTATGAGCACACCGATACAGAGGCGGAGATGAGCAGCAGCGTTGTTGGTGCCGGCGACCACATTAGACGTGCCGGCGTCCGCCGCTCTGGGGCCATTGACGACGACGACGACGACGACGACATTGATCTACCTCCCCGCGGCTTCTTAACACCAGCTGGCGGGATCGAAGGAGTGCCCTCATCGGCGGCAGCACCCGCAGCCCCTGGGACAGGTGGGCGTCGCTTCCACCGCAACGTGGGCCGCGGCAACAACAGCAGTTTGGACATTAGCAGCCTCTTATCTGGGGACGGCAGCAGCAATATCGGCAGTAGTCCACAGGCACGGCGCCGTTGATACTGCCATTCAGCGCGCCCCTACGACGATAACGACATTGGCGAGGGTTCTGCATCTTTATAGCATCTTTATAGCATATATGCTAGATACCCCCGACAAAACCACAATGTTGCAGCACAGTCAATGCACCCAGGAACATACGCGCCATCGTAATCTTTCGAATTATGTCATATCGTACAGTACAAAATTAACCATGCTTACAAGGCGGCTACAGCCCCTTGCCCGTGTCCCTAAAGCTGTCATAACGCGTAAAGTGTAGTATTAGCGGGCGAGTTCGGTATCCCAGCCCATATGTACCTCCACCTCCAGTCCTTGACTGGCCTCCCGTGCCTTTCCATGGATCGGTAGCGAATGCGAGGGCCCCGAAAAGGGGTACACCGAACGGAAACAAGAAAAAAATCACTGAAATGCATAAAATGGCCGCTCAAATGCAGGAAAAGCAATGCAAATAACCGGCGATGAAGAAATCGCAGACGGACGACACGGCTCCAAATGCAGGAACCAACACCCACAATGCGAAAACCAGAGGTGAAAAAGAGATAAAAGTACAAGTCGTGTTCGTTGGTAGTTGGTGTGTCTGCACGTGCGAGGATGTTGTCGTTGCCCCCTTCATGGACCCATGTAGTCCTCCAAGCCATCTTCATCGTCTTCGAGACTTCCTATCGCCTGCTTGATTTTCTGACCCGCCTGGCTTGTTAGTACAGAGACGGCCATGTGTATACGTATAGCTTCGACGAGCTTACCTTTGGATCAAGACTCAGTGCAATCGTAAAGTGACGGACTGCCGAGCTCTTATCGTTGAGCGTCTTGTACAGCTTGCCCAGCAGGAAATGCACCGGTGCTTCGTCGGGTGCCAGATCCTTGAGAATCATAAGCTCTTCCTGGGCAGCTTGCAATTGCCCGATAGCTAGCAATGCACGAGCCTTGCGGAAACGCGTTTGGGCCGCCCGTGGCGCCAATTCCGTTGCCTTGCTGAAGTATTCTAGCGCTGGCAGGATCTGCTTTTGCCGCTCCAACACCTTGCCAATGCAACAGATGAGCACGGCGTTGGTCGGATGGATGCTCGATGCAGTGCGGAAATGTGTAAAGGCCTTGTCGAAATTACCTAGCTTCTCGTACACCCGGCCAATACCGTAGTACGCATTGTAGTGCCGCTGGTCAGCAGCCACGGCATGGCGGTAGGCCGTCAGCGCCTTGTCGTATTCCTCGTTCAACACGTGTTCATGGCCTTGCAGTGTATACGCATATGCAAACTTGGGGTTCAGTTGTGTGGCCCGACGGAAACAGCGCAGCGCCTGCTCGTGGTCTTGTGCTAGCGACCACGCGTTTCCGAGCGCACACCACGCCTGCGGCGACTGCCACGCAGCATCAACCAACTCATGCGCCAAAAACGACAGCTCAGTCTCCCGTTTCAAGAACCAAAGAATCGTCGAGTACACCTCCATGTCCTCTAGACGGGTGGGAGCAAGGACTCTCACGCGCCTAAAGTATTCTTCGGCCTCGGCGTAGGAGGCTAGCTCGTAGTGTGCACGGCCCATGAGTGCCTGGACCCAAGGCGTGTCGATATGCTGGCGTGGAAGGGACTTGAGGATCTGCAGTGCGTCTGGGCACTGGAATTGGGAGAGGCTGAGGTATGCACCGCCTAGTTTCTTGAGTAGCTCAAGTACCCACCGCAATGCCTCTTCAGTCTTGACCATGTCAGTCTCGTTTGCTTGCTTGTGAGCAGCCGTTTGTTGAAGGGCAGCCTGATGCTGTTGTTGTTGTAGTTGCTGCTGCAAATGCTGGTGCTGGTGCTGGTGCTGGTGCTGGTGCTGTTGATGGTGGTGTTGCTGTTGCTGTTGGGATAGCGTCGGAGGAACCGGTGCGGCTGCAATAGCAGGTTCCCGGACACGGGGTCCCTCCATTGGGTCGATATCCATGTTGCCATCGTCTATCGGCTTCCGGTTTCCGCTCACGACACGACCAACAGTGGACCCACTGGACCCTGGCCGAATGATTTTGGAAATTGGTGGCCGTGCCTTTTTCAGTTCGCGAGTAGCTGTAGTGCCAATTGCCGAGGCCCCGGTGTTGGTTCTACCCGACGAGGCCTTGAACATGTTGAGGCGTGCACTGCGTCGTTGCGGAACACCTGACTCGTCCTGTTGGGCGCCAGCTAGCTGGCGCGGGGGCACAGGATGACCCGATGCTGTTCGCTTCCTTTCAGTCGTTGATATGGAGAGAGACGAAGCTGCCGCACCTGTTGACGTTGGAACTCCTGCACCTGCCGCGCCTGCTGCGCTGCCGTTAGTTGCGCTCGCTGTAGACCGCAGTAAGGAGGATGTGTGTTCCGCTGGTCCGGTTGGATCGCCGCCAGCATCTAAATTTCTCCCTCTCCTCGTTGCTGCACCCAGACGATACATAATCTTGGATGGGGCGCCAGGCTGTGGTTGTGGCTGCTGTTGCTGCTGCTGCCCGTCCGAAACACCGGTATCGGTCACGCCTGTCGATACTGGTGCCCCAGCTCTCCTCCGCATCAATGCTTGTGGCGGCTCCGCCTGCATGCCTAGTGAAGTCGTCGCAGTGTCGGGTGACGGCTGCCCGCTACCGCCGAGGCCACTAGCTGCAGCAGCCCTTGACCGAGCAGCCAAAATTCTTGCCATGAAGTCATTCTCCTCCGACTCTGCCGCGCTGGTAGCTGTGCTGATATTATTGCTGTTTTGGTGGGTGGCTGCACCTGATCGCAGGTGGTTCGGATGTGCAGGTTGGGCTTGTGCCTGTAGGTGGTCAAAAGGGTCGCTCATATCGTGGATTCCGGCTGCTCGTGACGAGTTTGCTGCCGCCGACCGCTTTGTTGGAAACGGTGGTTGCTGCTCGGTGAGATATCCTGGTGCGGCCTCCTGGGAGCCTTTTAGCGAATCGGGTTCGAGGGACTGGACAAAGGCCTCATTGATGCGGAAAGTGTTTGATACACGCACGTTAAGGCCGATATCACACAAAGCCGTAAACGCGTCCCACATGAGGGGATTCAGCCGCAACGAGTCTTCAAAGTAGGCAGCCGCCTTCTTCTTGTCATCCATGCCGCGGTACAGCTTGCCAAGGAGGCAGTTGACCGTGGCTGCGTCTGGCGATGCCGCCCGTGTCGTAGCTGAATGCTTTCCTAAGCTGGTCTTTTGTATCCAGAGCTTCTTTGATTTTTCCAGTGCCAACGCACCATCCCGGTATCGTTCCAGGGCCAGACAGCTCTGGGCAAAGACAAAGGCACAGCCCAAGTGCAGGCCTCTGCAGCCATTGGGCTTGCTGACTTCGTATGCGGACCTGTGGTCGCCGAGCCTGAAGTGGCTGAGGGCGAGGAGGTAGGCGGACTCATGAGAGCGAGCATCCTGCGCAGATAGTCGTTCGGAGAAGAAAAGAGCATTATCCCAGGACCCGTTGTCGAGGTGGTAGTATATTGTTTGCCGAAGGAGGCCGGTGACGGCCGTGTTATTTGGCGCCATGGTGTGTCTCCAAGATATCAGGCAAGGAGGATGGCGTGTAGAGGAAGGAGGGGTATTGTCGTAGTTTATGGTGTTTGAGGTCGTTGCTCCATGGGATGCACGCCGCAGAGGTTGACGACTGAGATGTGATGGGAGGCACGTGTTGGGTTGTCGGAAGGCAGAGCAACGCGTTCTTCTGCTGGCAACGCCGTCAAATGCGACTCAGTCTGAGCTCAGTCTATGCAGTGCTCCTTCCGATATGGCGATATAAGGGAGATGCTTTTGAGTCCGTCCTTGGTAGCCGTGTCGGACAAAGGGTCCAGATATATCATCAATAAAAACAAAGGATGAAGTCTCGCGTATGCGGGGTGCCCTTAGCATAAGAAGATGTTGGTAGTGTCGGCCAGGGAGATGAATGAATAGACAGCGCGCCACGGGTAGCTGAGAGCAAACACCGATGATGTGCGTCCGGTATCAGACGTGTGAAGTAATTCACGGACTAGGTCGAGGGCCGTCGAGTTTGCCGGCGGAGGAAAGGCTGGCGTGAAGTGATGCCGCGTGTTGGAAGTCCGGATAGGCAGAAGGAGGAGTAATAGAAGCCCAGGCGATACTGGCGAGTCGGCAAATGGACACACCGTGAACAGCCGTGCTTGGGGCGGGTAGTCGTGGCGTGGACGTGGTGGCGGCGGCCTCGTTTGTGAGTTTGGCCCTTTACGTCTCGCGATGTTGTGAGCGCCTGCGAACGATGGCCCCTGATTGGCCGAAGCAGTCGTCTGCTTTCCTGCCCCCGAGCAGCCTACCAGAGCCACCCCAGCAACCCGACCCCACTTTGATTCGCCCTTCCCCCCTATCGCGTGCGCCTTCCGATGTACCACTGCGCTTATTTTTAGTGGGGAGTACACTACCAAAACAGCTCTAAATCCTCGGCCGCTCCTGCCACATATTTAATTCTCAAGCCTCCTTCCTAGAAGGTTCAGAGTATTACTCATCCAAACTACTGTACCAAGAACGGCAACCTCGTGAGCTTCCTCTCGCGCCGCCGTCACCTGGCCCTCTTCTCTAGCTCAGCCTGTTTGCCCGACCACCCTCGAACACATCCTATTTTCGGTCTAAGGACGACCTACCCGACTCTCTATCTTGACAATGGCGCAAAAAGCTAAGAAGGGCACGGCCAAGGCCAACGCAGTCACCCTCCGCAACCTGCATATCGGCTCGCTTATTGCCAACGGCCTGTTCCTGGCATTCTACATTGTCTTCCGCTCGCGGTCGCTCACAGCCTACCTCTTCTTGGTGTCGCCGAGTCTTGCGTGCCAGTTCTTCCTCGAGCGCGCGGGCCGCCCCCAGTTCGACTCGGCCGGTGCGCTGCGCAAATCGGGCGAGGACCTGGGAGCTGCTGGCCTCACGGAATACATGTTCGATGTCATCTGGGTCACATGGGGCATTACTGTGTTGGTGGTACTCTTCGGCAACAAGGTGTGGTTCCTGTGGGCGCTGGTTCCTGCCTTTGGCCTGTACAAGGGCTACAGTCTGCTGGGCTCGGCTCGCCAGATGGCCGGTCTGGGCGGCCTCGGCAGTGCCAACGCAAATGGCGCGGAGGCTGCCCCTGCACTGAACCGGAGACAGCGGCGTGCAGCATAAGCCGCAAGAAGGACAACAGTCGTGGGACACAAGCAGGTGTTGGGAGTTACAAAATCAGAGAATAAAAACAATTATACCGCATCTACTTTGTGACAGGGAAACTCCTCCGTCCACGCCTTGATGAGGTCTGCACTGGCATTGCGGACGAGCACATGAATGTGCTCGAGTTGGCGCACGCTCTGCAGCTGGGCCCAGTTCTTGAACCACAAAACGCGGTCTTGCCCGTCTTTTCGGCTACCACTGGCTTCGCAGTCCAGCCTGTCAACAAAGTAACGCTGGACAAAGGCGGCGACCAAGGCCCGGCTCTCGGGCGTCATGTCCCCCGTCCCGTCGTCTATGGGAATCAGAGCGCGCGTCCAGACGACAATATGGGTGATGTCATCGGCGAGCCCATACGGCCAGTCATTGGTGAGCACGCAGTAGTCGCCGAGCTCAGCAAATGGAGTTGTGGAGATGGGGATATAAGGCGGGCTGCCCCATGTCTTTGGTAGACGGTGGGCAATAAGGTAGTTGGTAATTGAGCCGTACTCGGTCTTTGTGTCGGCCGTCCACTTCATGTAGCGACGCAAGTCGGAAGGCTTTCTTTTGAGCACGGCAAGATCATTTGCTTCTGACCAAGTTAGACCCTATGCCATGCGAGCTCAAACTGTACATAAGGCTACCTGTAGAGAACACAGAGAACACATCAAAGGCGACGATACTTACTGATGATGCTTTTCAGCTCCTCCCAGTCATGCTTGACATAGTCGTCATCCGTCAAGGACAGGACATAGCGGTCTGTGTCAGTGAGGGGAAACGGATGCTTCTCTGGTGTCAAGGGCCCTGGAGTCATGCTGCCGTATCTCTCTCTGGACTAGTTTATGTAATGAATGCACAGGCAGCAGCTCTCGAACTGTTGTGATTCCGCCGATTCAACCCCGCAACCGGCGCACAGCCGTGTCAACGTCCAGGGCGCGGAAGCAGCGCGGGGACCGTCTGCCGCTCACTGGCAGATACCGTATGCTTGTATGCGATCGGGGACGTCCCGTTAAGAGCATATGGCGTCCTGGCCGGCGAAAATTGCCTATCTAGTCCACTCGTGACGGAGGAGAGCTTCTCAAGGACGTATGGACGGTCTGGAAGGCAGTCGCGAGCGGCAAACCCCCACTCTGCAGCGGCTGTTAACGTCGCTCTACGGTTTGTTGTCGCCGATTCTCGGCCTTTCGTTTCTCCATGATAGAATAGGAAGGAATGGGGCGCGGATTGTGAGGGAAGGAGCGACTAAGGATATCTTAGCGTACAGCAGGCTACTGGGAGTCTATTACACGACAGCCCTGAAAATGGCCTAAATACTCGAGATAGAGGCAAGTGCCGAGCTCTGCAGCTAGGCGGTTCGTGTGCTGAGCGACTACGCCCCGGGCGTAGCAAGACCCTAAATTACAGAACATAAAGCCGATTTGCGCGGAAAAGAAGGAGAAAAAAGGCGGATGATCGAAGTGACGAAAGAGGAAAGAGTGGCAGAGAGCTCCTGCCCCAGCAGAAATAGGGGACACCGACCGCGACCAATCCCAACGTCCTCGCGCCGAAGCTAGCAAATATATCCATTTTTTGGCATTTCTATCCTCCTCCTCCTCCCTCCTCCTCCTGCTCGTGAAAGCGACCACCCAACCCCTCCCGCCTCCCTACAACTTTTCTCCTCCTCCTGTCCATCTCGAGGCTCTCTTTCACCTTCGGTTCCATCTGTCGTCTTTTCTCGCCATATCACGAGGCAATTGACCAGCTCAGCGGCGCCCTGCTAGCCACATCCCCGTCCTCAACACATTTCCGACTATTCTCCGAACAGCTTCGCCTCGACCCGAAGACCGCCCAAGATGCCTGAGTCTTATGTGTCGCGCAGGTACATCGACGGGATTTACATCCCCGGTCTCCTGCTGGTTGTTGGCACCTTCATCGTGAAGCGTGAATACGTGGCGTACATGGCGGCTATCGCGGTGGTTCTCGGCACCGTCAAGTTCTACAACCTCCGTAAGTGGGCGCTCGGGATTCTCGCTCGGCATCTTCTACTGTGCCGGGATGGTCGCATGTCTACGAGGACGTATGGCCTGGGGCATGTTCGTCCCAACAAGAGCATACAGGTATCAGCTGCTAACGTTCTGCGCAGAGCCCAAGAAGGTCCTCACCGACCCCAATGCTCTGATCGAGCTCCCGCTCAAGGAGAAGACCATCATCTCCCACAATGTTGCCATGTAAGTGCTAGCCGGTGCTCCAAACAGTGTGGAAGAACGAGAAAGCGTGAGCCAGACACAGCTAACCAGCCTAGCTACCGCTTCACCCTGCCCAACCCCAACTCGATCCTGGGCCTGCCCATTGGCCAGCACATCTCCATTGCCGCCGACCTGCCCGACGCCGACGGCAAGGCTGTCCCTATCCTGCGCTCGTACACCCCCATCAGCGGTGACCACCAGCCTGGCTACCTTGACCTGCTCATCAAGTCTTACCCCCAGGGCAACATCAGCAAGATGATGGCCAGCCTTGTTGTCGGCCAGTCCATCCGGATCAAGGGCCCCAAGGGTGCTTTCGTGTACACTCCCAACATGGTCCGCCACTTCGGTATGATTGCTGGCGGCACTGGTATCACTCCCATGCTGCAGATCATCCGCGCCATTGTCCGCGGCCGTGCCACGGGCGACAAGACCCAGGTCGACCTCATTTTCGCCAACGTCACCCGCCAGGATATCCTGCTCAAGGAGGACCTGGATGCCGTTGTCGCCGAGGACTCTGGCATCCGCATCCACTACGTCCTGGACAAGCCCGATGAGGACTGGACCGGCGGTGTCGGCTTTGTCACTGGCGAGATGATCCAGGTATGTACAAGTCACGTCTCGTAACAGCCTTTTGCAAACTGTGCGCTTTACTAACATTGAAAGAAACTGCTCCCCGCCCCCGCCTCCGATGTCAAGCTGCTGCTGTGCGGTCCTCCCCCCATGGTCTCTGGCCTGAAGAAGGCCTCTGCCGCTCTTGGCTTCGAGAAGGCCAGACCCGTCAGCAAGCTTGTCGACCAGGTCTTTGCCTTTTAAGTGCTTGTCCGCCTGCATGATTGCGTGACAGGGGAAGGCTGCCGACCACATCCCCAGCTTAGTAAGAGCCGTTGTATTTTGAACGCTGCAGCCAAGTGTTGCGCTACCGTCCTGGATATAGAGGCCACCGGCTTATCTCGTTTAGCGAGTCCCAACACCTATGCTTGCTTACTAACGAGCGAATCAGCTCGATACCAGACCCGTGCAAACCAAGTGTACATACATTAAAGACATGTACTTCTAGCGCGCGTGGATGACGGCTCTCGCATGGTGCAATATTACGGCAAAAAAGAACGAAAAGAACCTCTTTTCCTTGGAATACCCTGTATCAAGTCAAGAAACCTAATAAATCAAAGAAAATAACATATAGCATTACTTGCATCTAGACTATATAACAAGACCTCGACTACGTCACGTCACTAAATCATACCCTGACACTAGTGCGTCGCATTTTCACTGTGTCTTCTTTGTAGGCTTAGTAGCATCCTTGAGCTGTGTCTTGCCGTGGCCTGCCCGTAGATAGACCGAAGCAATCTTCCAGAGCACCCATGTGAATCCCAAGAGAATGACAGCTGATGTGCCAACGTTAACGTACTGCGATTTGCTAGAATCGAGGACGGGAACGCGGACAGGGACTATCAGTCGCTGGGTTGTCGCAGTCGCTGGTGATGAGGGCGGCAACGGCTTTAGGTGCCAAAACTCCGTGTCCGGGCTGAACAGCGTGTCGTATCCAATGTGAGCGCGGTCAAAGGGGTTGCTGGCGAGGCTGGCGTCTTTGGAAGTCTCGCAAGCCCAAAACACCGCCGGGTACGGTAGATCAACCGATTGGTAGCCGCCCTCGGCGGGCAGAAGATAGCGCAGATGCAGTGGAATCTCAGCCGTCCATTCCGACTGCGCTGACAGTGAGCCAGAGGGAGATGGGGGAGCTAGTTCGACTAGGGCGGCCGAGCCCCATGCATCGACTGCATAGTCAGGAGCCTCGAGGTCGACGGGCTGCGTCATATGCACCAGCGCAGCCAGGTTCTTGGAGGCCAGGAACAGCTCGTCGTCCATTTGGTATCTGTCGGCGAAAATATGGCGCGGCAGTGTCAGGTATGTGTGTAGCTTGCAGAGTGTGTCGTCGTCATCGCCCACACGCGGTGGTAGTGCACCCTGGGCAATGTGTAGTTGAAGGGTGGGATGCAGGCCCGTCGGCTCTGCAAAAGTGACAGAAAAGGAGGCACCCTTGGGCGCCTCACGGTGCCGCGACGGAAACGCAAACATCACCGGCTTGGCGCGGCCATCCTGGCCAAGAACGACGAGGTGGCCGCTCATTCCGATCTCGTACGGGCCGATTGTCGGTGGCGCATCGGCACCCATGATGCCGACTTCAACGCGCGATCCCTGGACACTCGGCACAGACAGCGGCAGGTTGTCGGTAAACGGCCACTGGGCCGTCAACTTTAGCAAGCGCGAGTAGATGTCATAGGTTAGGTCCAGCTCGCGGACGTTGCCGAGAGGGCTAGCAGCCAGCGTGCACAGGCCAGTGTTGCCCTTGGTCTCGCACCCGTCGGTCTTGACATACTCGATGAAAGACGAGATGTCATCCAAGGGCGAATAGAAGTGGTAGTCGGTAGTCTGGGGTGAATGCCCGTCGCCAAAGTATGTTGCCGATTCCTGCCTTTGATTAGACATAAAAATGATGGGTAGGCAGACCAAGAATAAAACTTACAGCTGTTGACTTGCAGTCGATGTCTTTGCCAAACAGCTCCCGTAGTGTAGTGCACACGACATTGCTATATAGTCAGTTTCCGCTGTGCCATTTGGATCTGCTATTGGTGCTTGGTGGACGTACGCTTTCTTGTCTGTGCTTCCGGCGGAGAGAGTGTAGAACACATGCAGGCCGGGTGACAGCCGTGACAGCAGCGGGCTCACAACCTCACCAGCCCCCGTTGGTGCGACCCACCGCACATAGAACTCCTTCACGTCCCCGGTAAGCACACGGGCCAGAGGCAGCGGCAGCTCTTCAAGGCCAAGCGTGAGGCGGTCCTCGCGCTGAGCATCAATGGCCGGGCCAGTCACCCTCTCCGGGGTCACCGTTAGCAGGGCCGGGTCCAGGGGGTTCTCTGGCTGGAGAAAGAAGGTGGTTCTCTGGCGCATCTTGGCGGTACACGTTTTGCTGATCCGTTCGGGATCACGCTATGGGCTCTATTTGTGTCCTGCCGGGTCCTCGTGTCCTGTCCTCGTGTCCTCGTATCCTCTCCGGCCTCTTCCTACTGTCGTCTTCCCCGACCACGCGTTTGTTCACCGTACCGGATTAAGCTTTCTTTCTAAACCGCCTAGTGCCTGAGCGGCCCGCTTGCATGAATATCAAGATCTCCAAAGGCTCGGTATCGCGAATAAAGGTGGTGTAGTGTGTGCACTCTTACACGGGCATGTTGTAGGCTGGGGTTGGTGTGCTTCGTTGTAGCTTGCGGCTTGCAGGTGCAGCTATTTGGAGCTACTCCATACATGTGTCGTAGCATACTCCGTAGCTCTGCTGCTGAGCTGCCTGTAAGACCGTATTACATACGCACGCCCGCCTAGCCCTGTTTCCACTTCTTCTGTCACCGATACAGCTTCTGGCATGTACCGTTTGTATGGAACACCCCCATAGGCTGTACATGCCCTGGCCCCTAGAGCCCCTTCCTATTTGGGTTGACCGACCCAGAGACGATCTGCCGCTAAACCTAATTTGATACCGACTCGCTCGACTGCGAACAAGCCTTACGGAGTACTTACCCTTGCTGGAGACCAGCGGAGTTCCCGCTTTCCGGGCAAGTCATTCGGTCTTTCAGTGGAAGGTGCGCTGGACGCCCCCTACTGGCAGACAAGGAAGGAGCGAATAGCGAAACAAATGCGCATGAAAAGCGCCATGGCGAGAAAAAAACGAAACAGGAAGGAACCTCGTCAACGTGGGCAGGTGCGGGCTGTCAAGACGTCCTCAGGTAGTAATTACGGGAAGGTGCCATCCTGAAGTGAAAAGCAAGAACGACATATGCCCGGCAATCGAAAGTAGTCATAGGAAGGCACGACTGTCACCACCTGCTTTCTTTGTCTTCTTCTGTCCCTTCCTTCTTTTTCTTCCTTGACTCTATTTTAGCTTCCATACTGCTCCAATCTCGTGACTGTGCCCTTCGCTCTTTCCCATTTCTCTCACCAACACCAGGTTATCTGGTCGCTTACCAAATCCACTTTGTCTCTCACATCGCCACCTACCCTCACTCATACCATCGTCTCATCTCAGCCATCGCTTGAGATATTTGAACACAGCGTCGATTCACTTCAGTACCACGCTCTGTTCGAAGCCTGATCACTTGCCGAATACCTGCCTATCAAAGGATGCCGGCTGTAGAAGCCTAGTACACAGCCAGCGGCTCTAACGGCTGTGTCACTGTTTACGATTTCAACGACATCTCTTTGGCATCAACTCGACGACTTCACGATATCACGACCAAGGTGTAGGAGTGACTATTTCTTTCTTTTTTGTTTCACTAGTTTTATACCCTTTGAATTACACGCATCTTCGCCATGAGCGACCCCCATCAGCCATACCTGACCATCCGGTCTCGAGGCGACCGGGAAAGCCTCACAAGCACGGACTCGGCCTACGCCTCCGGCAACAGCGACTTCGCTGTGCCTACCGCAACCCATGACATCGGCCGTGTTAACTACCATGTCAAGCACCTTGACTCATTTGCACGCACGCTCGAGGACTCCGCCAGCCGTGCCTTTCCCAACAGGGGACGCACCCAGCAACAACGATACAAAAAGGTCATCTCATTGCTAATGCACTGGAAATCGGACGACCTCTTTGTGCTACCTGAGCTGGAGGATCTCGAGAAGTGCATGCGCGAGGACTACGGTTTCGAGACGGATACCTTTTCTATCCCCTCAGAGAATGCCCACCTCGAGCTCATGATGCGTATTGGCGCTATGATCAAGGACCATGAAGCAACCGACACACTGTTCATCGTCTACTATGGCGGCCATGCCCGGATCGATGAATCAAGACAAAGCACATGGTGTGCCACCCGCAACCCCAACTCGCCCTCGCTGCAATGGTCCGCCATCCAGACCCTGCTCGAGCGCTCCATGTCAGACACCCTGATCCTCCTCGACTGCTGTGCTGGTGCCGCAAGCGCGACATTTCCCAACGGCAAGAGCATCACCGAGACCATCTCTGCATCCAGCTGGGATGCTATTGCACCAGACCCGGGCCGGTACTCATTCACCAACGCCCTCATCGAAGTGCTACAGGAGTGGCGTCTTCGGGTCTTCTCTGCCGCCATGGTACATGCCGAGGTTCTTGCGCGGCTGAAGCATCCCCGGCCGATCACGATTAACGGCAAACTCTTTGAGGCACGCTCCACCCCCGTGCACTTTATGATGACGTCCAACCACCGGGCACCCAGTATCGAAATTGGCCGCACCCTGCCCCCAGCCCGGCAACTGCCTTCGCCGCCAGCCGATCCTGACTACGGAGCATACGCACACGGCCAATACGCTCCTAGCCACTATCGGCCTGGCCATGGAGGTCATGGACAATTTGCTCCCCTGCCGGCTGGCATCACTGCCGGGCCTTCTGGTGGTCGTGGCCCGCTTGGTGAGCCGGTCAGCGACCCGAACGAAGACGAGCCCCACGTTATGATTTCGCTCGCCTTGGAGGAAGACCAAAACCTAGACATCAACGCCTGGCAGGAATGGCTGGCTAGTTTTCCAGCCCTCGCCAAATATGTCAAGGTGCAAGGTGTTTTCAAAAGCCACTCGACGCTGCTGCTGCTCTCCGTGCCTGTGATGGTATGGGATCTTCTTCCCGAGAACCACGCCTGCTCCTTTATTGCGTTCATCCGATCCAATAACCTCATCAAGGAGTCCAAGCCTACCGCGCCGGAAACAGTCACCACTACCCGGGAGATTCCTGTGGACAATGATGTCGCAGCCGAAGTGCCCGTCAGAGATGACACCGACGGCGCTCGTGACAATGCGACAGAAGTCGATGCAGTCTCTGATTATGATACCCACTCTATTCATGACATTGAGTTTGATGATGACGGTGTGTCTCTCATTTCGGGAACCACGTTCTCGCCAACGGAAGGACAGGTCCCCAGTATACGCATGAGCATCGCAAGCACAGCCGTACCCAGCATCTCCGATGCAGCTTCCATCCGCCATCCTATGCCGCCACGCACGCAGCACACGTTGTCACATGCACAAAGCCAAAGAGCATACCACCACAACAGCTTAGTAGACGATACGATATCATCGTCGTCATCAGCTATCGCAAGACGACCAGGACTTGGTTCGCAGAGCATCAGAACCCAAAACGTACTTGGCTACCCGCCTGACGTCGGCTCGTCAAGGTTCTTCAAGTCTGGGGCATCGTTGTCAAGGGCAATGATCATGAACCAGCAAAAGACCTCCAGGAGAGCAAACTTTGAGGGCAATCCGAACGAAGGCCCCCGGCTAGCCCAGCACATCACCGATCGTCTCGAGCAGTACTTCCGAGAGCATCCGAACCCAAGCGTCGGAATTGCGGAATTTTTTGCATCCAACCTTGGCGTAGAGAAGCGGGATATTGATCAGTGGTTCCATCGCCGGCGGCAACAGGAGAAGACGACACAAAACCTTCAAAGTCTTACAATGGTTGACCAGCCAGCGATCGAGAACGGCGACGGCCCCGGTGCCAAGATGATTCTGCCCGGCCAACTAAACAGACTACTTGATATTTTCCCCCCAAGCAGCTTGCTCTTTGTCGATCTCCGTCGCCCGACAGACTTTGACAAGTCCCACATCTACGGGGCTATCAACCTGAGAATGCCGGTATCGTTTATCGAAGAGGGCTTCGACCTGATCGACAAGGCCTTTACAGACGACCAGAGCCGCAGGAACTTTGCGCGGGCAGCCTCGTGCCGGTGCATTATATTCTACGACCGTGTTCTCGAGTTCCCATGGGAGTGCCCGATGGCCGATGCGCTTACCAAGAAACTCCATGAAAAGAAAGGATGGGCTGGCGAGTACTATGTGCTGAAGGGCCACTACCGGGAGTTTTCTGCGTCCTTTGACAAGTACATCACGGGTGACAGGATGTCGCAGGCTGCGAAGAACTACGTCGACAGTCTGCGGCAGCGCACACCGCCGACCCAGACTGAGATGAGCGGCATTGATCAAAACTATGCAGAGTGGAAAGAGCACGTCGACCAGCAAAACTGGATGGCGCTTGCAGACCTGCCGGCCAATCTGGAAGAGCGCCAGCAGGCGGTCAATCAGCACCAGGCCGAGCTCGAGGCCGAGCTGGAGAGCCGCAACCCGGTTCTGTTTAGCAAGGCAATGGGTCTTCGTATGCCGACGCTGCAAACAAACAAATCGGCTACAGCCATGTATGAGATGGTCAAGGCGGGAAGCGGAGGTTCACACCCTGAAAAGTACAGTGCACTTGAAAAAGAACTGCGGACAGATCTGGTCGGCCCCCTTCACCGCGGCCTTGAGAAGATGCACCATGGTGAAACGACTGCAGTTTCTGGTGGAGGCGGCGACGGCGGCGGGGGAGCGTCATACCCGCCTGGCTATGACAAGTTTGCAGACTTTGGGGAGACGTCTTCGGTGCCGTCGGTGTCAGACGACTATGACGACGCTGAAGGTCGAGACGAGTTCCTGCGCGACGAGGCCGCGTACCTCAAGGCAGCTGGGGAGAATGGGGGCGGTATGGGTGCCATGGGCATGGGCAGGGGCGGGTCGCCCAGCATGATGAACGATCCTCGCCGCGCGCGCGAGAAGTCGTTTTGGAAGCGGCTACGAGTGAACAAGTAAGAGGAGCCAATGTGCTTCATGTGCTTTCCTTTCTTCTTCCTTCTTCTTGCTTCCTTCTTCTTTCTCCCTCGTTCGTCTGGTTCGTCTCGACGACGCCGGTGTGCGAGCTGGCAAGACCGTCTTGGCAGATTAGCGGTGAACAGGGATAGGGGTGAGATGCGGTGGCAACCCTCACCTTGTGAGTTTGCCTGCTCTGTCTCGTCGATAAGTGAATATATACTTGATTCCTTCTTCGTTTCCCTTGTTGGCCTGTCGCCCCTATCCCCTGGACTACATCCTGCCCTCCACTTCGGCGGCACCACCCTCCGTGTATTACTCCGTATGTATGAGTGCTTCAAGATCTGCTGTGCAGAGAAGTACAAGGGCAAGGTCGGAGCACGAGGTGGCTGGCACGGCCAGGATGCCCCTCACTGAAGCAAGCGCCGCCTAGCCCACCCAAAGGCAGGACTTGTTTATCTCTTTATTTTTCTAACTTTTCATCTTTATCCTCTATTCTTTATTCTTTTCTCTCTACTCTTAAACATACAAGCCTGTGCGTTGCAGCTTTGTCTTGCATTTTCCCAGCTTCTAGAAGCAAGCCAATGACCGGCACATTGAGGCTGGCCGGCTTCTCCATGTGGCTAGCTTTCCCTTTGCCCTTGCCTGCTGTTCTTTTGTTTTGTTCTCCTATATTGGGCTTCTTTCGCTTTGCTTTATACTCTCTTCTTGGCTACACATTGGCTTCTTTTCTGTCCTTTGCTTTACTATTTTTGTCCGTTGGCTTGTACCTCGGCTTTTCTCCCCATATCTTGGAACCTGCTTTGCTTTATAGTCATTTGTTTTCTTGGGAGTCGGGGGACATTCACGATATATGACACAGGGTATCTTGTCTGGTTGGGTTATTCTATATTTTTGCATATTATCAAGCCAGGCGTTTTTCTAGTTAAAAGCTACCATACTCTGGATGGAAGTACATGAATACAAGCACTTCTTATTTATCACTTACCATTTACGCATTTGTTAGCAATATCTTGGCACCTCGGCTACTCCTATCCTTGGACAGATCATTTGATTAATACATGTCTGCGTATTGCTCTCAGCACAAAAGGAAAGCTTTGGATGATCACCCTGCGCCATACTAACATGTGAATATAAAGGGACCAAAACACAAAAACTCGGCGACGAAGAAAGAGACTAAACAAAGAGGGTGTGACGTGTAGGGGGCTGGACGAGGGGAGGGTGGGAGGGGGAGTGGTCCGGTTGGGGAGCAAGAAAGTGAGGGCAAGACAAGAGAGCGAGGAAAAGGACAAGGACAAAAGGGAAAGACAGGAGGCCGAGCGGACGGGCGGGAGAAACGGTCAACAGAGAAACCAAAGGCGGTGCGATGTGCAATGAGGTGCATCGAAACAGAATCGCCGTTGCTCGACCTTGTCTGTGATACCAAGATGTTGGGGCCCTCATGCTGAGGCTGGAGTCTTGTGCCAGTCATCCGTCATCAGATCCGTCATCAGATGAGCGGTGAGGAGCTGGACAGCAAAGGGGAACACAGAGACATGATGACACAAGGCTGGTGCACGATACACAATCGGGCCATGGGCCATGGGCCATGGCCTAGAGGCGTTATGGCTGGAAAAGGGCATGTTGTGGGCGATTGCATGCGGCACTGATCGAGCAGGCGCTCATTCTTGCCGTTTACAACACTGGTGCCGGAGCTGTTGAGCGTGAGGCATGGCGTAGGCTTGGTCGCTCAGTGGTTGCTTCTTGTTGTCGACGCCGTCGTTGTTGTCTCTGTCTTCGACCTTGTTTTGCCTTCCCTGCCCAGACACCTGATTATCTCCGTCACTTTTCGAAACAGCTAACGGGATTATCATCGTATCAGCATCTCAGCATCCTCGCCATGTCCGGCCAGGCTCTCATCTCCGGAGCACGCATATCATCGAGCATGTATCTGCCGTTGGCTGTCTATCATGCCAGTCCATGCCTATGACCAGCCCCAAGCCTATGCCCAAGGCCAAGACGGGAGCATGTACCTGTACCTCAAACTACAAGACGTTGCATCTGTCAACACCATCATCAGGCTGCTGCCTTGGCCCTCTTTCTGTCTTCTGTCTTCTGTCTTCTGTCTGTCCCCCTGTCCCCTAACTCCCTCCTCCCTCCTCCCTCCCTGCATTATCTGCTGTCATTTTATGATTTATTGCGAGAGATAAAATCAAAAGAGCAAGCAAATAGGGTCAAATAATGCCCCTCGATGAAACGGCATCAAAACAGTCCTTTCGTATATGCAGCTTGCTCCGATGATCACAGTCCAAAGGGCATCAATACTCCATGTAGACTCTACTGATATACACGGATGGACAACAGTGCCCAACGTGGAGATAGCTTTATGCCGGAACCGCTCAGCTCTGTCTGCCCGTCCAAGGTCGTATCAGCTGGACGACTGTATGGATAGGAGGGGGAAGAACGAGTCCGAAAGAATCTGTTGAGGGCTGATTCCTCTCTTGACTCCTCTCTCGATCCTCAGATGCAACGCTCGTGGACACTACGCTGGATCGGCATCGTGGACCTCACTCCGGTAGATTATAGTTAGAAGTCAAGTCGTAGCCAGCCAACAAGTAGTATTGGAGAAGCGAGTGCGAGACTGATTACATACACCTGAGAGAAGGAGTGAAGCCATAAATCACGAGCGATGCCATCTACGGAGTTATCCGTGGATGCCCTCACCACTTTCCTGCCTATTGCTAGTATGTATTAGTCCAGCGATATTGCGGTGTCCTTATATGAATCAAATCAACAATCAAACACCGATTGCAAGCCTAGCTGGCTGTCTCGCTGCCTCATAGGTCCAACGTTCGGGGCAGAAACGTGAGATGATGGGCAGCAAAAGTACTTGTTTGATTATCATTTGATTTTGATTATTTGATTATTTTGATTATCATGGTGGCAAATCGTGCTCAGACAGCTTGGATAACTGATATTGGGCACATAGCCAATAGGAGGATGTAAGTACGCAGTGGCCTAGAGGGTATAATGAAGAACAATTTCGGTGTGTCTGTGCAAGGATAAGCTGGCTGACGGATGATATCCGGAGAATAAGGTACGAGAGACAGAGAAAGACAGTACATAGAAGCACAAGTGTTCAAGGGGAAGGTAGATGGATGGCAGAGTAGCAGAGTAGCAGAGTGGGAGAGTGGCAGAGTGGCAGAGCAATGGCAGGAAGGTGGCAGAAAAGGTGGCAGAAAAGATGGCAGTAAAAAGGAGTCACAAGACAGCGACGTAGCGAGCGAGGGGGTGCAAGGAGAGAGGGGGTGAAGGCAAAGCAGAATGTGACGGGGCGTGAGAGAGAGAAGAGTGAGGTGTGAGATGAGGATAGGTTGACGGAGAACGAATGGGGTGATGGAGTGATGGGGTGTCGGAGTGATGGGGTGTCGGAGACGGGGAGTGATTGAATGATGGACAGAGACAGGCAGACAGGCAGACATGCAACGAACTGGCACAAGCCGTTGAGAACGACGGCAGAACGAGAGACAGCGTAGACAGTGTAGAGACGGAGTAGAGAGACAGCGTAGAGAGACAGCGTAGAGAGACAGCGTAGAAAGACAGCGTAGAGAAACAGCTACGGAGACAACCTGCAAAGAGAGACATCATCCACACCATCAAGCAGAGTTCGGACCACACAAAGTACAGAGACGTAACAACGACAGTGCTTGTGACATACACATATATCGGAGAGAGGGAGATAATCAAAAGGAATGATGAAGATAAACACATCAAGAAGATATGAAGAGATCAAATTCAAAAAAAGCCACAGAGTTCACAGAAAATCAAATATATCAAAGAAAGGATAAATCAGGCAGGAGCCCTTAGCATAACTACAGAAATCAGTAGTATTCAGCTCCTGTTTAATCAGAAAAGCCAGACCAGCTTGGCGGCATATCCTCATAATCAAGAATACAAGCCGTTAGTCGACATGCTGTCTTGAACGTGTCTCGTGGACGTGGAATGGCCCGCAAGACCAGAACCAGAAACAAAACCAGGACCAGACGAAGACCAACGATGGAGGCCAGAGACAGAAACTAGAAACATAGAGCGGACGCCGACGTAGGAGACTTGTTGAGACTTCAATATCTGCTGTCTCTGAATTGTCCCTCAGAGGACAGCATAAGACAGGATATATCATAACCTTGTCTTGCTATCTTGGTGTCTTATTGCCACATTCTCATAGTATCATAATCTCATATAGCACAAACAGCCTGTGCTCCCAGAACAAGCCATGGAAACTCGTTGCCGTCTGCAAGATTGGCGATGCTGTCAGACTGTGAGCTTCCACCGTCTGGCTTCGAGCTTCTACTTCCACTTCACTTCTCACGAGAAGCCCCAACGGTAGTTACCGTGGTGTACGGGACGACGGCACTATCAGACACTCGAGCGTACTCTTTCCTCGTTGCCGCCAGCCATTGTTGCCCAATATAGGATGCATACGCCGTGCATCTGCGTGTTCGAGCTGCATGCACTGGGGAGGGGCTCTTCAGTCTTCAGGCCTACCCTCATACTCCTATTCATCCCCATACTTTCTTCCTCACCATGCGTTCTTCTTCATCATGCGTTCTTCTTCATCATGCGTTCTTCTTCATCATGCGTTCTTCATCCTCGTCTCAGCTGAACCTTGTGCTCCGAGCCACCTGGTTGCTTGTCCGATCGGTGGCCGGAAGAAGTGAGATGTGACAGGCATGACTGTCCTCTTGGGTTTGGACATCTACACAATAGTACCAGCCCACCCTACATGGTCAGGCATTTCTGCTGAGAGACAGAAACAGAGAGACAAGCCCAACACAATACTCGTGGCTCCCCTTTGTGTGATGCAACACACCCTTCACCCACAGAAATGTTTCACAGCATACAGAACGGCAGCTATGAGGTAGAGGTGGGAGGAGGGCGGAATAGCAGAAGATGAGTGGGAGACAAGGGGAATCGAACGTAAGACGAGAGACCAAAACAAGACCAAGAAAAAGAACCAGGAAGAGGGTAGAAACAAAGGATCGTGAATCAAATCAAACGGCAAATACACAACATATAAGGGTAGATGGGAAGAACGAAACACAAAACAAATAAGGTAAAAGCAAAACGAGAAAGGTCAGAAGAAAAAGAAGAAAAAAAGCAAGTAGCAAGAAGCAAGACAAGAAGCAAGACAAGAAGCAAGAAGTTAGAGTAGATAGCAAGAGGAAATTAGACGGCGAATAGAGAGGAAAAAGAAACGACAAGAGTCGAGGTAAGATACGAGTCAGAGACAGAGGCAGAAACAAGCTCTGACAAGCTTAGCAATCAAATTGAATATCGATATCAAATATAAAAAATATAAAATGACTAAATAATCAAAGCATTACAATCAAAGAAAAGGAAAGAATGGTATCTAGGCCGATGAGGCGATGAGACGACGACGATGCCGATGTCAATGACGACGACAATGTTTGACTGCAGGCTCGGTTCCTACAGGCGATCCCCATTAATTAGGATGTTAGATGAGGAATAGTGATCTAGGGAACCGTGTTCCATTACTGGCAGGCTTTTCGTAATCAAAACCAACCAGAGGTGCCCTTGTTCTCGGTCAAGTTCTCTTGCATTGTCGTGGTTTCTGCTTGTGTATATTCATATAGTTTCTATTGCCTGCTGCACACTCGCTAATGCATGCACGCCTTGATGTGATATACCCAGGGATGATGTTCTTACTGTTCTTCTTCTTTCTGCGTTTTGATATTTCTTCTTCTCCTTCTTCTCCCCAGCCCAGATGGTTCACCGGCCAGTCCGAGATAAATTTCCGCTTTTGCAAAACACTCCGTAAACACGCCGTAGGATTCCTCCTCAGCCTCATGCTACGAGGTTAGTTTAGCATAATCATAGGTCAGGACAAGTTATAAGTCGGAGTAGTTGGGATAAGACCCAGACTCTAATCCCCCGAGACGGAACAGCTGTCCAAGTGTTCCCCGAGACAACCATCAGACAGACCAGGCAGAGAACCATACAACCATAGAGACAAACAGCCAGACACCCAGACAGCTAGACAGCCAGGCAAGACAGAGCGAGGCTCGGTTCACACGGACAACTCTATAGCCGTGTTGGAAGCATCGATGGACGGCGAACCCGGAGTCCGGTCCCCTGGACTACCAGAAACAACTCAGCATCCAGGCGCTATGCCATCTCATCTGCATACCAGCTCGAGGCATCGGCTGAGGCATATACGAGCAGAGGCCACAGTCCAGATGCCATATGCCATAAGAGAAAAGCAAGAGTGTTTTGCATTTATCCCGTACAGACCCAGAAGCAACCAGTGATCATTCCAAACCTCCGCGGCATCTACTGAGGTTGCCTACCCTTAGTCTGCGTGCAGCCCCTGGACGGAAGACTTGGGGAATGCAGATCGTTGGCGAGATCCCAACGGCTACCTTGTGCCGTCCCTGACACGCTTACTGTGTCGTCTCCTAGCCGTTCCGCTGCTCCCCGCTGCTCCTGGTTCTCCTGGCGCCCCTGGCTGCATCTGTGCAAAAGTCCTGGGCTTGCACGCAACAGGAATGTGTTTTGCATCGCCTTAACTGTAAGTAGCAAGGATGTCTTGTCGTTGCTCTTGATATTCCACCATAGTATTGCGCGGTGATCAACCGCCTGTCCCTGTCATAGCCAGGTTCACCAGCAATCCTCCGAGTACTTTTTGCGTTGCTGCCCCCGATGCCATCTGCCCTGCTGTGCCCTAAGACCCGCCGAGCATGAACATGAAATAAATATGAATGGAGGAGGAGGCAGAGCACTAGATCGTACATGCTCTGTACTCGTAGCTACCTACCTATCTGGTGGAGTGTCGCTACCAAGCCGAATGGCACCGAGACGGAGTTTGCCGACCAAGTCCCCTCACTTAACACGTCGTACTTAATATCGGCCGTATATGTGCTCCGCCGGAAGATGCAAGAGGCGTTGCCTCCGTCTTTGTCCAGCACTCGTCTGGGCGCCGCGCTCCGTCCTGTGAATCCCCTGACGAGTTTTCTGATGCATCTTCTGATAAATCTTACGATGTTCGATGTCGTTGTACAACCGTATTTGCCTCTGTCCAACAGGTCAGTCTCTTGAAGATCGACTAAAGCGATCTACACCGCTAGGCTCGCTGCAGCATGGGAACCGAGGCATGTTGGTCGAGTTCCAAGGCCCTGGGTGCCTAGTTGTCTTGTCTTATCCTTTTGAGTTACTCCTTTGGATATCCCTTGGAGACAAGAAGGCAAGCAATGCCCAAAGATACTGCTCTGTTGCCTCCGGCTGTCTCCTCTTTCTTACTACGGACTGTACGGCGTATAAGGCGGGCGTATAGTGTCTTCGGAGGACAACACCTCCACGCTTAAAACTCTCTATATGGCACTCTTCATCCAACGCGGTGCATCGCCGCTGTTACAAATCAAAAAATGTACAAAGACCAGCCCATCTCCCTGACAGTTCACTAGCCATGGCAAGTGCCAGTTGTCACGAGAAATCAGCTCGAGACAATGTGCACAGTCCCCTGGTCTCGACGCCTGCTACCGCTCTCACTTTTCGGCATTATTCCTGACTAACACCTCCGTTTCAGTTCCAATGGGGAAGGAGCCATTGCGGTTGATCCTTCCACTTTCGTTTTCTTGTTTCTTTTTAGTTTTCGGTTCGTTTTCTTCATTTTTTTTTCTTCCCTTCGTAATGTCGGTTCGTATTCATTTCCATAGCGTTTTATTTCACTCTTGTCTTAGTGTGTTCTCTTAACTCCATGTCGGTTGGCTCAAAGCCAGTGGGCGACTAGTTAGGTTGATTGCTTATTGCTGTTGTATAATAGAATGCGAGTGCGAGAGTGCTTTGTAAGGCTTTAATAGCTTATGCTGCAAGCATGGCTCCTTGCCTGCTTGTGCTTTGACAATCCTAGAGGATGAGGGGTGTTTCTTTTCTTGTCTTCTGTCCCTTACTTTCTTTTCTTGCTTCTCTTTTGCCTAGGACGATCATTTCTACGCTTTGACAGTGGTGACGGAAAGGTCTCCAGATTTAATTTTCCCCGAAACAAGAGTCAAGCTGCGGAGATGAACCTTACCTCAGAGGAAAGGAGACAGAAAGAAGAAGTAAACAACTAAAGAAACGAGAAAGAAGGTGATGAAAAAGAAAACAGACAGGGAAACAGGGCTAAAAGAAACGAATAAGAAGCAAGCAAAAGAAAGAACCTTTATCGTGGAGAAATGACCAAATACAGCCACCACATCTACAACTATCTGCGGGCATTGTCCTCAACAGGCAATTCCAGGACAATTTCTACGTTGATAAGCCATGCCATGCCATGGGACATGGAATAGAGGTCCAGCAAGCACGGAATAAGAAGATCGTATTCCTCCGATCCGATGACCTGGGTAGCGGACGGCAGACGGCACATCTTAATGGAAAAAGGGGATTGCGTACGAAGTACGACGTTAATGAATGAAGGTTGTATTCTGCATGCAACCTCATGCTCCTCACGGGGTTGAAACACAGTGTTGCATTGGAGTCAGGGCGGTATATTGAGGTCAGGTTTAATAAGGCCAATGATAGTAGAGGTAGTGTATATAGTAAAAAGCAAAATCAACTAAGAACAAAAGAGCGAACTTGAAGTAAAATAACCGAAAAATAGTCATAACAAAATCTTAACAAAATCAAAACAGAATGCAAATAAAACTGAGAACAATAACGAAACACAATCAAACTAGAAATGCCACTCGCTTTTCTGAGAGCTGACTTGCCCAGACGGTTCCATGTCTTCCATCTTAGCATCATGAACCAGCATTATCATGACAGCCTCAACGTAACGGTTCTTTGGACAGCCATATAGCCTATAGTATTTTTGCCATGTCAGGTTTTCTGATTACTGTTTTGTACTATTTTCTACACTTCTCTTCTCCATATCTGCCCCATTTCTGCTCTGATTCTGCTCTAATTCTGCTCTGATTCTACTCCGTAGATCAACGAGATCCGGCCTCCGTAGTCTCTCGTCTAGTGACGTGCAACGTATAGGTACTCGCCCAACGAGCTTCATCCGAGTTATTCGAAATGCTTTGTTCGTGTTGGACAAGGGCGTGTTGACAGAAAGACTAACACTAGTAGCTATGTATAGAACTAGCATTCTGAAAACAACTCTAAAATAAAAGGACAATAAAAGACAACCGAAAAGACTAGACTAGACTGATAATCAGGCGAAGTCTGTTGTTGCTGGCATTCTCCGGGCCACTGTACTTTTCCCGGCCTTTTGCCTCTCACGCCTCTGAGCCCTTGCTATACAAACAACAAGTATAAGCCAACGAGGCCTTCTAAACTCCCGTGGAGAAGGACTATTCAATATTGGACGCCGATATTACTAAACGTTCACGATACGAGGCCAGTCGGAATAGAGCGATCCAAGCTGTTGGGCTCCGGAAAGCGGGCAGTGGGCGGGGAACAACTGTCAAACAACAAGAGAAACCAACAGGCCATCAGATATGCGACAAGACCAACAAGACCATCAAGACCAACAAGATTATCAGGCAAATAACCTTACTATAGACGAGAAGCAACGCGCGTTATATCAATTGGTAAGGCTGTCCTTCTGGTCCTGGGCCCGATTGCTTGGGAGCCTGGCAGCCTGGGAGCCTGGCAGCCTGGCCGATTGGCATATTCTAGATTCATGGAATATAGGGCAATGCCGTATTTATAAATATTTGCCCCTTGGAAAGACTCCGGCCATGCAATACGAGAATGTCATGATGCTGCTGTCATGCTGGCATGATTCTAGTTGCGTTCTTGTGTTTTTGTGTTTTTGTTTCGTGTGTTCTTTGTCGGACGTATCAGTCTCACAATCTGAACATGTGCGAGAACGACTATGCGGTCGGTTACTTTCTTTTTCCTTTTTCTCTTCCGCTCTTCTACTTTCCTCTCTTCTTCTTTCTTTTCCTCGCTTCTCTCTTTGTCCTTCCTCATCTCAACAGTCGAAGATTAAGCAAGGGATATGCGGAGAGTCAGGCGATGGAGGATTGGCTGGACTAATCTCAAATTAGAAAGAAAAGAAAAGAAACTGCAGTGGCACAGATCTGCCTAGGTGCCTCGATGCATGGCCATGGCTGGTGTGCTACAAACGCGATGCGATTCTTGCCTCTCGCCTCTTGCATCGTCTTTCTTCACCTCCACCTAAGAAAATAATTCGTGGAGACCTGATGAGACTAGCCCTTCCTAGTCCCAACATTACGTCGTCGATTCCGCAGGCTCAGCCGTGTTTTCTTTCCTTTTCCAGACTTAGACACTCTTAGACACTCTCAGACACTCTCAGACACTTTTCGACACTTTTAGGCACTTTTGGCCTTTCTATTGCTTGCTGTACAGCTATGCTTACTTTCGTCTTGGCTGGCAGGCTCCTGACAATTGACAACAAACGGCTGTCTCTGTTGTCTTCCTGCTCCTGCTCCTGCTCCTGCTGCTCTCCTTGTCGCCTTGTCACCATCTGACCCTGGCTACAGCTGTCGCAAGTCCTAGAAGCAACGCCTCGTTTCGGGTGGCTGTAGGAAGATGGAAGAGCGCGAGACTGTCCAATGTAAAGTATATTGTATCCTGTATGCTGTACGCTGTATCTAATATACATGCTTTATCTGCATCTGGTCTGTCTCTCCGTGTGACAAGACATGCCGTTGTGTTTTCTTTTTCTGACCCTCTAATTTGATGCAGTGGAGTGGGTTCGAAAGAAGAAAAGAAGAAATAGAGATGAAAAGAAGAAAAAGATGAATGAATAGAAAGAAGAAAAAGAAAACATGGCTTTTGTCATGCTTTAATTAGTTCAGCTCAAGATCTCTCCGTTCACCGCTTCACGTCGGCGATGTAAAATTATAATGAAGCAGACAAAAGAAACAAAAGAAACAAAAGAGAGAGGAACGGCGAAGTAGAACAATATAATCATAAAACAAACACAAGCATAAACACAAATAGAACCAGGACTTGAGCCAGGGATAAAGTACAAATCGAAGACTAATGCAAATACAAATACAATTCAAATAAAACACCAACACGCAGGACACCCCTGTACCAACGTACCCGGCACGGCTTGGTGCAGACACGACTCTACGACATATTAATACAGAATATAGTTTGGGTGTTTGACTTGCAGCTTCCGGGCCCATGGCGCATACACTGATTGGCCAGTGCCGGGAAGGGCAGGGTGATATTGGGCGGGTGAGCCACAGCTACAGAATAAGCTATATGATGTATCCCATTCCCCATGTCGAGTTGATCGAGTCTATATTTTTGTATATTCTCCAAGTTTGATTGGTGTTGTTGTATTGCTATCCACCTTGCTGGTTTAGACGGTTGTTGTTGAGGTACTCTTTTCGTTTCTACGGCCTTTTGTCTTCAGATTGTCTTTTCATCTAAATCAGAGCACCACTCCCAACCTCGCTACAGGGGTCGTTGACACGGCAGATGTTGCACCACTTGACATACGAGGCGGTAGACAGACGTAGAGTGGTGCACAGAGGCGGCAGCACCGTGGAGATTTCCTTGAGAAGACCAATGACCTGTATTTTACTATATTATTGCAATCTACTGTAATCTACTATGATATTATTACGATGCCTATATGCGTGTATATGCGGTGACGAGCGGGCGTACAGACACACCGCCAGTGCATTCGGGTTGCCCGTCCTTCTTCTCTTCCTCCTTCTTTTCCTCTTCGTCATTCTTTCTTTCTTTCCCCTTTCTTTTTTCTTTTTCCTCTCTTCGTCCTTCTTTCTTCCTTTTAGCTAGAGTATTCTCTTCATATTTTCTTCTTTCTTTCGCTAGCTACTCTTGTCAAGTTTATTCTTCCTACATCTACCTTATCATCGTCCTTTTACGCCAAGCTAGAGCCATCTCCCCAAATCCTTCACTCTGGCTATCGCCCATCTGGGGCTGTGGACTATGTTGTAGAATGGTGGCTTGGAGTAGATATGGACGCCTTATCGGAACATACCGATGGCTATTGTCATTGTCTGTCTCGCCTCTCACTTCGTCTTTCTTCCAGCCCCCTCCATCTCGATCATCTCAGCTTGTGCATTGACGTTTTGCTTGCTGCTCTGCTACCCGACTGTTTCGATGTCCAATGTTCGCTGTTTGATGAATGCTTTAAATTTTGCTTGAGTGTACAGTGTCAGCCAGAACACCGTGCCCAGTCATCTCTCCCACTACCTCCTGCGCTTTGCTCTGCTTCTTCTTCCGCGTCCATATATATTTATGCACGAGGACACTGCATGTTACTTAAGCAACTAAAAACCTATGACGCTTCTTCAACGCCTGGAGAAATAGAAAAACAGAATAGAGTAGCGGAAAAGTAGAAATAGAGAATAGATATGGACTACTCGTATGTCAACGGCGGAACACTACGGAGGTGTTTGACAGCAGGCAGCGCCTGACGACCCCACCTCCCACTCACACTCAGGATGCCGGCTCACGGAGTACCCGTATTTCCTGGCGATCCTCCATTCTTGGCGTGTATATATACAGTAGGACGTGACAGTGTGATACTGTATGCACACTATGTTGCATTGGCGACTTCTTCCATTACTTCTTCTTTCTCGCTGTTGATCTGGTTCTCTGCATTGCTTGATTGCTTGAATGTATATCGGTGTTCTCGGGCATTTGATCTTATGTTGAGCGTTATCACCGTTTTGTCCTGTCTCGTTTCTCTCTTTTTTTCTTTCTCTTCTTCTTTCTATATTCATATCTAATTGTCTATATTTTTTATTCCGTGTTCATCTTCTTGTAGTATCATTTTCTTTTGATACTCTTCGTTGTGATACACGTATCTTCGTCATGCTAATACCTTCTGCTGCCTTGGACCCAACATGTGCAATCTGCGGTTCATGCACGCTGCAATACGCTTGCATGTCGTCTATTGGTTTCATATAGTCTGCCAATCGCGGGTCTTCTTCGTCGTGGCTGTCTATCTTCTCTGCTTCTGTCTTTCTCCGGCTTCTCTAGCCCTTTCTATTTGCCTCTCGACATTCGGCAGTTCGTGCTGAAGGAGCAACAAATACGATACAATCATAAAATCTTATACTGAAAACCAACCAGCGGCTACTATAAACACTTGGGCTCGTTGGGGTAAGCAACGGTCCTACCACCCTACGATATCCTGCCACACAATATGCACTCCTTCGACCAGACGAGCTGAACAACGTCCGGAGGCTTGGTGATGGGCGATACCCAATGGTTCCTCGGGACGATAACCGGCTCAGGCACAAGATCCGACATATTGTTCTTTTTTCTTTCTCGTTTCGTCGTTTCGTCGTTCCTTCTTTTATTCTTTTCTTTTTCCAAGGCGCCTTTCACCGCCTTTCGGGTGTGATACCTCCTGTCCATCGCATTACGCACTGCACATAACGCATTACGTGTATGCTTGTGTATCTTGAGTCGAGTATCTCTTGTGTTTCTGTATCTCTATATCTTGTGTTCTGTGTTTTGTGTTCTGTGTTTTGCATCTGTGCTATGGTGTTTGACCGCTGTCCTATCCACAGCCACCGGATGAGCAAATCTCCATCTCCATCTCACATAGCTGCTGCGTAGGCACACTTTACGGTATACAGTAGATTGTGTTACTCTTGATCCTGTCTGGATCCTTTTATCTGTTTTCTCTGTCCTCTTTTCTCTTCCGGGTTTATCGTGCTTGATTCTTTAGACTTAGTCGACAGCACAGACTAGCTGTATAGTAAGCCCCTATCTTGGGCTCCAGCTCTAATTTCGATTTTGATATCTTGTACTAACGATGTTTCCGTGTTTGAGTACGGCGACCTCCTTGCGTGGTCCGTTGGGGACTTTGTGCTCCTGTGGTTCCTGCTGGGAATTTTATTTTCTGGTTTTCTATTTTTCTATATCTCATCGTCTATTTGCTTCTCTTTCGATTCTGGCTTTCTTCTCTTCTTCCTACTTTTTTATTAATTTCGTATTGTTCAATCATTTTACTTCATCCATGGTTACCACTGGCTTAGGCCGGGGTGGAGGACAGAGGGATCGAGGAGGGACGGAATAAACCCAACCAGAGACAAATTACTAGGAAGAAAAAGAAACAAGAAGAAAAAGAAAGAGGAAGCAAGTATGATATAGATAAGGCTGTCTGTCATTTGCCCGGAGTCAAGTGCTGAAGATCGTCCACCGCATGCATTTGTAGTTCCGAAAGGATCAGTAACAAGATGTGGCGAAGATAGAGCGGTAGTGAGAGTGATAGTGATAGTGTTGTCATTCGATTTGTTCATACTCACATAAATGAAACAAAATCACACGACAATATTAAGAGGCAAAAGAAAAGCTAACCGCCCAGCCACACAAGTGAGACAGTCGAGAAAAGTACATGCACCTAGAGTCAAAGAAAACAAAATGCAGCTGTGACCGGCGCAGAATGCAACTCTGTGCAGCATGTGCAGCTATGTGCAGCATGTACATATGCATATATTGATAGCAAATAGATACTAGGTACAAGATACTCCGTGGACGACAGCGTTGCATCCAACACCCCCAAGCAAGTGAGCATTATTCCGTGTTCCGTGACTACGCCAGAAAAACCAGCAGAACAGACCTAGAACGCCAGAACGCCTAGGAAAGGCAGGGCAGGGCGGCTAGGCCCACTCACACGCTTGTTTACTCCGTATGCCGTAGGGGGTCGAGGGTGCTAACCCCTGCGAGGTATTGAATCAAATACTACTCCGTAGGATGGTTTGCATTTTCTATTTCAATGAAAACCGCCCGTGCTCCAGAAATATCCCCGGCGTCGATCAGATTAGGGACGCACAATGCCAGCTGTAGTGTGTTTTGAGAGCATGTAGAAGGAATACGGAGGCTGCTGTGGGATCTATGGTGAAAGCAAGCACAAGAAAGAAGAAAAGAAGAAAATAGTAAATATATGTTTTTTCTTTCTTTTCAAAAAGTTGCCGTGGCCGCCGCACCGTTGGTGACACCCTGCGTCCGATATTAGATATTAGGGGTAGCTTAGGAGTAAAAGCCCCATGATTAAGTACGATGGCTGTATGCTATATTGACTGACAATGGTGATGCTGGTACTCCGCTCCTTGTCTTGCATCTTTCCGTCTTTTCCTCCGCTGTTCGTCTTCCTTTTTTCTGCTGCTTGCCTTCCTTTTCTTTCTTCCGTCTCACTCTCTCCTGATCGTGACCCATCTCTGCCCCTCTAGTTTATTTGTCTGGCCTGCCTGCCTGGCTGCTGTCTCGTCTAGCTACTGTTTGGCCTTTTCAGTGTTTGAGTTGGATTGGTGTTTCTGTTTTGTCTCTACTGCCCTGACTTTTTACTGGCAATGTGTACTTGTCTACTGTCTGTACAGTCTGTCTCTACTGTCATATTCCTTTCCAATAACAGTCCCGTGCCAACTGGTCTCTTCTATTGTCTCTGGCACCCTACGTTTTCTATTCTCTCCCTAATAAATTCTCCCTCTCTCTTTTCTCTCGTCTCTTTTCTCTTTTCTTCTTTTATCTATCAATTTTCTTTTTTCTGACCTTTTCTTTCTTATTCTCATTTCTCTTATGCAATCCTCATCTACATATCTCCCTGTTTATTCCGTCTCCCGCCCCCTCGTCTCCGATCACCCAACGGATACGTCTGTTCCGTAAACCAGTGTTGCAGACCAAACTGATGGAACGTGCACGCGTCCGATGTTCAATTGAAACTACAAACCTAAATCAAAGCAAGACTAATTGCCGCACGACAAGAATAGATTGCCTACGTCAACGGCTACCCCGTCCTTACCGTCTTCCCCCTCGTCACCAAACAACGCACAGTCCTAATGCTTGCTTGCACATTTATGCACATGTACTCAGGCCGGCTCACAGCTCATAAACGACAAATTTAATATTGTAATATCAAAGATCAAGATGAGCACGATAGCAGCTAAGCTCTTTGGGTCACCGGCGGACAGACAGTTGTCCCGTAGTCGGCCATTCCAGAGCCCCTGTCTCTGTTCCGGCGAGCTCTCATAACATGAGCTGCCACTTTCTACCACGACCACTACCTCTGCCACCACTACCACTTCCACTGCTTCCACTGCCGATAACGGAAAAAGAAACTAAAGACATGACAACGGCACTGTCAGACGCTTTCTTTTGACAGTCAGCCCTAGTTTGTTAGTGAAGGCCACACTCCTCAGAAGGGGAAAGATGTATACCAAAAGGACACCAGCCGAGGCACTCGCCATACTGTTGTGTACTTTTCTTATTTATCGGCTGGTCTGGTCTTGTTCGTCTCCTTACGTGGCTTGTATAATCGAATCGTACATGTGCTCTTTCTTGCCTCTGTATCTCGCCTGGTCAAGTCTTGGCTGCCGCTGTCGCTGTCTCTGTCTCTGTCTGTAGCGTCGTTGTGGCTGTCTAGTCGTCTGGAATGCGTCTCGCACAATGTCTCTGCCCTCCTCGCGCCGCTCTTCTCCCTCTTCTTCTTTTCTCCTTTCCCCGGTTTTCTCTCCGTCCTGCCTCCGTCCTGCCTCCGTCCTCCGTCCTCCTTCATCCATCATCCCTCTCTTCATCTTCCCTCGTTCTCTTGGCCCCCTCTCTACCCCCCTCTCTTCCTCCTTTCTCCCCTTCTTCATCTAATCTATCTCGTTTCTCTTTTCTTCCTCTTCTCTTCCTCTCCTCCTCTTCTCCTACTCTTTCTCTCTTTTTCCTCTTTGAGTCCTGTGACGTATAGACTATCTATCGCCCGCACTCGGTTGTTATAGGCTCCAATGCATCGATTGGTTCTTTGTGGCCTTGGCCCGCCAACTTATTCGCGATTGCCTACAAGTACGCTGGTACTATCACATCGTGAGTGCTACAAGTACTTGCCTCTTCTCTGGCAGGTGGGCTCGAGGCTAGATCCACACCACCTCCCCTCGTGTTTGCATTCTGTCTTTGCTCCTTCCTTGACTAGTGCTTGACACATTGTTTTATTGTTTTTTTAGTATTATTTTTATTCCTAATTTATTTCAGAATAATTTTGTTTTTAATTACAAAGTCCACGGAATTGCTTAACAAGGGAATTCTTAGCATTAGTGCCTGCAACTGACATGCCTCCTTCCTCTTTTATCCTGTGCATTGCTAGTCTGTTCCAAGTTTCTACTTGTGTTTGATATCTGTGCTTTGGGACTGTACTGTACTTGTTTCGTCTAGGTGCTCTATATCCTATTATGTCATAAGATACTCTATGTCCTACTTATAAGCCCTACTATATATCCTACCGGTATCTCCTAATACCTTATATATTGTCATACTTTAACATACTTTGATACAACAACAAAGTCAAGACCTCATCCCACGCTCTAAGCTTTCGTCGACAGCGCCGCGCTCGAGCCCTGTCCGTGATGTGAGAAGCACTGAGAAGCAATGAGAAGCAATGAGTCAAAGAGGGTTAGGAATGGTGGCATAGCATGATGGCAGGATGCAAGTGATTTACAATACTGCGGAAAGATAAGAAAGTATCAGGATCTATGAATATAACGAGACAAAGCAACAACCAGACAGCTGCTTTGTTCTTAGAACGGGCGAAAGAGACCAACGTACAAGAAACATAAATACGACGTATACCCTTGGATCCGATGTTCTTCTACTCGGGCAGAACTTTAAGACGACTTGCGCCAGTGTAGTAGAAAAAGCCAATAGACACCATCCATACGGCACCCCACGCTGGTGGGAATTTGCTCGCCGTATGTATTTGCTCTTTGTCAAGATGGTGACTGTAATACGTATCTGTGCGTACCTACTACTGTACCGTACAGGCTCTATGAAACATGACTGCAGTGTAAAGCTTACAAGAAAACTAAGCTTGGGAGAAAGGAGAACAAGATCGAAAGGGAAAATAACAGCTCCGAGCCCAGCCGGGTCGGATAATATTCTTTAGTCGATTATCAAGCGAGACGAGGTATGTACTCAGTAGGGTGGTAGAGAGAAGGGTAGTGTAGCAGAAGCTAAGAAACTTAAGCCGAGACCTGTAACGGACCAGTTCATGACGAGGGTGGGTGGTGGGTGGGGTAGCCGAGCTGCCTTTTCCTTCCTTCTTCCTTTTTTCTTCTTTCTTCCTTCTTCTCCATTCCTCATTCTTCGGTTATTCTACTTGCAAGTTGCACTGAGCTTACTCGACGTACGGAGTACGGATGTGTGGCGTCGAGTCTCACTTCAGCATGGCTCTTCCCGTCATTGATCACTGATCACAGATCACGGATCACCATTGCCATCACCATCACTATCACTATCACCATTATGATCTTCTGATCTCCTGATCTTCTGATCTTCTAATCATAGATCTTTAGCTGTTGCTTGGTATTGATTCTGGACAGATCTCATTGTTCGCTTTCCAGTTTTGCCAGTCTGAGCCTCACTGCGCGGTAACAAGCACTGCTTGTTCATAATATACTGAATATAACTATAAATCGTCCAATGAGTAAATCCAGGGAATGAAATACCAGACGGCTTACCATTACCAACCTCGCTAGATAAAACTCGGTCTGCTCCTTTCGCTTCTCACTACCATCAACAGGCAGGATACGTATCCATATCAGACATGATAGTATTTCTTGCATCCTCTGCCTTCCTCTATGCCTACGTAGCACCCAACAGCCCAGCCGACGACATAGCATCAAGCTCAACCCAACCTCTTGGCCAGGCCACCACGGCCCGAGACCCTGGTCGTACGCTACGCTATATTATTCCGTAGAGTGTGCACTTTGATTGAGGTCGAGGAGTGTGATAATACGGAGTATGTTCAAGGTGAGAGGATTGCAGGATATGAGTGATAGGGTGAATGAGGACAGAACAAGAGAAGCAGGGAGTGGAAAAAGTAAAGACCAGGGAAGAAGACTAGAAAAACAAAAGAAGAGACGAGAGAAGTGGACCTGACGTCCTTCTCCCGCTCTATGGTCAACACGTCGATCATTGCTCCACTGCATTGCAAGGGAACATGTACATGTACAGAGTAGCAATAGGAAGAGCAACAGGCATTAGCAGCGAGACAAGGTAAGCAAGACCGCCATACTCAAGAGAATGGATATGGAGATTAAGATGGGAAACAGGGAGAGGGAGGGGGGAGGAAGGAAGAGGATAGGTTGGAGGTGGTAGTAGCCGTTACTGTCGATCGTAAGTGGTGAGATGATCAAACAAACAACGAGTAAGAAGGGAGAAAAAGAAAAGAAAAATATTGTCTGAAGATTATGTTTAGTAGTGCGCTCTGTCTAGAGGAAGGTAGTGCTCGTAAGGAAGTAGACGATAATATATATGTATGGCCACAGAGTAAGATGAAAGAACGTAGACTCAAAAGAAAAGAAAATAACGAGACAAGTTCAAAATATAAATTTACAAAAAAAGAAAACAAATATGGGGTTATGGGGTCGTCAGTATGAGTACGTACTTGTATGCACATGTTCTGAGGGTCTTTTCGTCGTCGAAAGCCACCCCTCGAGCCCTTGTTTACACACCCTTGGATCTTCCCTGGATGCTTATGCCTCTTCTCTATCCTGACACCCCCCCAAAGCCATCTACTGCATCTCCGTCATGTCCTTCTGGTCTTGCTGTAACCCACCACCCACCACCCCATCCATACCCATGCCATCCTTCACCATGACCCATCTTCCCTGTCCTCGCAGTCTTCTTTCTCTGTACGGAGTACGTACCTGTACCAGCACGTCGGCCTGCTCTGCTCTGCTCTCATCTGGCCGCCCTCTAAACCTTGCAAACCTTGCAAACCTTGCAAACCTTGCAAACCTTGCAAACCGTGCTGCATCTCCCCATGTTCTGTCGACAGTGTCCCACCTCTACCTGCCTCTTGTCTCTGTCTCTGTCTCTGTCTGTCTGTCTCTTGCCTCTCTTTCCTGGTACCTCGTGTCATAGCTTAGCTTGTGTGGTGTCTCCTTCTCTTATATCAATCATTTTATATCTATTATCTATTATTATTATTATTTTCATTATTTAGTATGATTTAATAACTATCGTTTATTCAACAGCCTCCTTTATTCATAGTAGTACTATTTATCATTCTCAGTCCTTTAGCCTGTCTTGGCCTTATTCGCCTCGACATCCATATAGTTATATATACGCTCCCCCTCGATGTTTGTCTTTCAATGGTTTTCATTATTTTCCGTCTTCATCTGTATTCACTTACACGCAGTCATTGCACCTGTCCGTATTCATCATACATTTACTCAGGATACTCTTCACTCACTTTACGTTTACTCTACGTTTACTTTGCTTTCACTTTGCACTCATTGACACTGGCATTCACTGACACTCACGACACTACGACACTACGACACTACGACGACGTCGACATACGACATCTCGATATACGGCACTACGACCGCTTGAACACCATAACAACCTCAGTGATTCACTTGTATGATCTTCCACTTGGTCTCCTCAGACTCACGCGGCCCCAGACTCACTTCAGCCTCTGAGACTCTCACTCAGATACAAATACACTTCTCGTATTCTGGCCATCGTCCTTCTCCTCCAACCACCTATTGGCCCCAGCTCCGGCGGCCTTCTTGCACCTGACCGCTTCTTGCATTTGCATTCTTGCGTTCTTGCATTCGTGCACTCGTGCATTCGTGCATTCTCGCATTCTTGCATTCGTGCATTCGTGCAGTTGCTTCCTTCCCTCTTTTTTTCCTTCTTTTCCCTCTTCTTCTTTTTCCTTCTTCTGGCCCTCTCATCTTTTTCGTCTACATAATCTTCTTCTCTCTCCTACTCTCTCCTCGTCTCGAGTATGATTGTACTAGAGATGAGCCGGCCGATGCATCCGTTTGGGTTTGATGGAGGTAGACCACTCTCTCACTCGCACTCGCACTCGCTCTCCCACTCGCCAGACTCGTCGCCCTTTGCGGGCTCCGTGAACGTCAACATGAGGCAGGGCCAGCTGCCACCCATCCGGGACCTATTTCCATTCTTTGACCAAAGCGAACAGCCGCAGCCACAGCCGCAGCCGCAGTCACAATCACAATCACAATCGCATTCGCATTCACATTCACATTCACGCTCGCAGCAGATACAACCATCAAAACCTGCATCTATCCCATCCCTATCTATGGTGTCCAACTCGCCTGCTGCGGCGCCGGAATACACGCTCGCACAGTCGGCAGGCTTCGAGTCCCGGCGATGTACCACCACGACCGCTGCAGCCGACGACGAGGGCAGCACCCGTACCCACAGTCACAGCCAGATCCCCCGCGTATACAGCGACTTGCCGCCAGCCACGTCGGGCGCCTCTGTCTCGTCGTCGCGGCGCTCGTCGTCGGGCTATGGCTCGACAGTGGCCGCAGACCGTGTGCCCGACTACGGCTCCCATTCCGACCGCGGCCGCTCGTTTGACAGTCCTGGCCGGGACCAGCACGCGCTGGCTGCAGGCCAGCCTTATCACCCTGGATTTCACAACTACTCGCCCCGCCACTCGTCTTCTACCGCTCCATCTTCTGCTTCTTCTGCCGCTCCTCCTTCGGTGGCTGCCCAACAGCCGCTGCCGTACCACCAGTCCAGCCGACCAAGTCAGGGCCAGAGCCAGGGCCACCCGGCAGGCACACACTTGCCATTCGCACCGGGGCCGAGCCCCTACCAGCAGCACCCGTCGCGGGTGCAGTCGCGGTCATCTGACTCGACACGGAGCTACCAGCCGCAGCACCCGCACGCACATCCCCATCAACCTCAACATCAGCCTCAACTTCAACACCCCCAACAACCGATGGCTCACCCCCAGGCCCATCACACGTACCACGCAGACTACTCACCAGACTACTACGGAGCTCGGTACCGCAGCCACGAGCAGCAGCCACACCACAGCGTCCTAGGTATGAACGGCATGAACGGCATGAACGGCATCAACGGCATCAACGGCATCCGACACCGCCGCAGTAGCATCAGCAAGGCGACGAAGAAGAGACGAGGCAACCTGCCCAAGGAGTATACGGACATGTTCCAGGAGTGGCTGTATAAGCACATTAACCATCCCTATCCGTCGGACGAGGAGAAGCACGACTTCATCCGCCGCACAGGTCTCGACATGAGTAGGTTTTCTTCTAAATTTCTGTATTTGGGCACCTCGACTAACAAAACAGACCAAGTATCCAACTGGTTCATCAACGCGCGACGCCGCAAGCTCCCTGATATGGTGAGAAACCTGGACGGCGACGCACACAGTGCCAGCCTCGGCCCAAGCGATATGGAGTAACACTTTTATGATCTCTGATTTGCTCTTTGCCCTCTGATCTGCTCTCTGCTCTAGCTCTATGCTCTCTACAACATACCCTTGCTATATTTACCTTTCATTACTATACTCGTTATACCACACATTCGTTCATCCTGCGACGGCGTTGAAAATCGGGTTGGGCAGGGGGAGTCTGGGTACCTCAGGTCACACATTCGTTGTAGTTTACATCCGTGCTGCTTACAGTCGACAAGTGGCTGATCGGGCCCACCACTTACTTGCGGTATTATACTACATTTTTTCTGTCTATTCTTATATTCATTTTAATATCAAATCCTATTCATTCTTACTTCTATTGGAATTTGCAGTCCTTGTAGCGAGTGATACCAACGGCAGAGGCAAATCCTATATTCCCTCATGGTCTTTTGATTATCATTTACTATGACCGTGTATAAATGCATGCTCAACGGTAAACTATTAATAACTGAGGCCCAAAGCAATATAAGACGTAAGTACAGGGGTTGAGGAAATAGGTTTAGACTTGTTTGAAGTATAAAAATAAAGAATCAAAAGCTATTCAAGAACAATTATAAAATCGAAGAGCGGGACAGAGCTGACTGCAGGGCTGGGGCCACAAAACGATGCACAAGGTGTCAGCAGGATGGTGATCATGATGCCAGGATGTACACCACTGTCAATACTACTCGTACAGTCAGGATGCCGGGGTGGGTGATCACTGTTCAAAATAGAAGAACTCCGGGAGCGGAAGAGCCGACAAGCTGGGCCGACTTGACCAGTCTTGTTACTAGTCTCTACTCTGGTTTCTACTTTATTTCTAATTTCTATCCATACTCTCAGTCTTTTATATTCTACGGAGTAATACATCGTGGACAAATCATCTAGCGTGATGCCACCCTGTAAGTCAGAATTACCGCTGTTGTCAAGGATCGGCACTAGCCCGTGTCAACACCAGTCCTCACTTTTCAAAGGCAGCGGCAGAGAAAGTGGCTGAGCTCGGTCTGGCCCGTCAGCTGTGAGCTATGTAGTTGATGGTGGTATCTCACAGTAGTTCTGTCGTAAGAGTATGGCGGATTTGAATATGAGGAAGTCCAGTGATTCACTTCTTTTTTCTTCTTTTATTTTTAATATGAAATAAAAACCCTCCTCCATTAATACCATTCTACTTCCTACCTTACACTAGCATCGCATTCGCATTGCTGCGGATGCTGGTGCCGGAGCACGTCGTTAGATCAACAGTATGTGGCAGGTGGTATTACCCCTTACTCTTATTTACTTACTCTTACTTACTCCATAACTACCTCGCCTTATTCACGCAAGCCTGACGACAACCGACAATCGATAATCAGTAATCAAACTACGTGCAGCTAGCTGCTAATTTTTCACAACAAAGGAGCTGCCAGGGCATATACTGGTCAAGGCTTCAAGCCAAGGCGTTTTCTTCATTTAGTTATTCTCTATTTCTTGTTTGGTTCTTTCTCCTGGTCTCTAAAATTTCCAATCATTACGTATTTTTATGTACCTCACATGCATTTCACATGCTCGTCTGTCCAAAGCCAAGTGATCCATGTCGATCTGTTCTTCGAACATGTACTCCGTACAAGTCTATTCTTTAAAACAGCTTCTCAGAACGGAATTTCAACACTGAGCAAGGCTCTTTCTTGGCTTATGGTCTGCGTTTCTCAACCGTTGTTGACACCTACCATGAATGCCAGTAGTGCATCGTTCACAGATGTCATAGATCCTTCGTTTGATAAACGGGTCTAGAGCCCCGTATCTATCCACAGCCGCTCTTCGTTCCTCTCCGTGTTCTAACGGTTGGACCAAGGGGAAGAGCGGATGGAAGGGGTGGGGAGACATTAATGAAACGGGTGGGAGGAAGGATGTATAGGCCCGAGTGTCGTCACGGGACCGAAGAAGGCAGCGGTCATCACATTGGTCATGAGAGCTGGCAGATAGAGGAGCGGTAACAGTCAGTCTACTATACTCTGTGCTCCTCTACTCCCATGTCATCGTTCCACAGCACGGAGTTTCGCTTTGAGACAGCAGACACTGGTTGGCAGATACGACAAGGACTGGCGGCGACTGCAACTATCACTGCATAAAAGGTGAGGGCAGGAGAGCATGGGAAGCACAGAGGTGGCTAGGGATAGTGCCGACTGTCAACCAGTGAGCAGAGGATAATATATGAGAACAAGGAAAGCATGGATATTTGGGTCACTGGCTGATATTGCTGTCTGTGTGATCTTGCCACACCTTGCACGCACTTCCACATTGCCTACACATGTCAACATCAGCTGTCCGAGGCCGTGCCGTCTCCCGTGCCCATGCTTCCCAGACCAATGTGCGGAGGCGGCCTTGTACGAGATTAATTAAAACATCCTCTCTATCCTGGTTCTGTGTGAGGAAGACACAATGCTCTGTGCACGAGAAGCCATCCTGCAACGCAGCCGGTCGTGTGGCCAGGCAGCTGTGTGCCATCTTATATAAAGTAGCGGTGACTACGGTGTACAAAGGGCCAGAATAGTGACAGCTGAAGTTCTGCTTTGGCTGTCTTTAATCGTCTCGTGCTCATAAAATAGAAACGCAGGCGGCATCGAGAGTAACAACCAATGTGTCAGAATAGAGCTACACGCGGCAATATATATGCAGTATGTAATATTCTATAATCTAGTCTGATTGATCTAATTTGATCTAATCTAGTTTGATTTGATTCGGTCTGGTTCAGTCTGGCATGTCGTGTGACACCGAGTATAAACTACTCTTGCATTACAATGATCTCAACAATGGAATTTGGCTCGTGACTCGATACGAGATGCCAACAACAGAGAAGAGTTTTCAACTTGCTCACTGTGGGGAAGCCCATTGTGAGGATCGCCCGCCTGCCTTGCCTAGCTGCATCAGTCCGCTGTCACTACTCGTCTTGCATCTTGTATCTTTGCATCTCGTATCATGTGCACTATATCTCTGCATCGTCTGCATCTGAAGACATCTGTCACGTCAATTCCGTCGTCGTGTCTTATCAAGTGACTCTCTCCTATCTACGACATTGATCAGATCCATCTTGCTGTCTCTGTCTAGCTGTCTGGCTGTCCTTGCTCGGCACTACTCACAATACGTATGTTACGTTCCCACAAACAATAAGACTCATACTATAGTCCTTGGCTAGTACACCATGCTACGCAGGCCTGTTTCACTGGCCGAGATGTGGCTATTGTTTCAATTATCAACTACCCCGTAGCAGGGAAGACATGCTTCCCACGAGTCCTGTGCTTGTGCTCTGCGAGCCTTGCAACAGAATAATGACAGGTCGGATTACGAGACCTTGGGGAGATCATGTAGATATACGGAGTATGTCACTGTATGTACACACATACTAGTACAATAGCTGCATGGATTGTGCACAGTATCACCAGCTATTGCTCAACTCACGCTGTGTTCTCCGTATGTCCAGAAGCTCGATGCAGGACATGCGGTCTGTGTCTGTTCTGTGTCTGTACACAAGTCTCACCAAGGCAGGGACCCCCTGTCAGAGATGTAACAGATCCGGGATAGGCCAGCCAGTGCTAAAGGCGCACACGATGCACGACTGCAAAATACGTATTGTGAGTACGACATGGCACCAAGACAACTCGTTCGCGTCACGGGTGGTAGGCAAGGTATCAAGCTACGAGACACTGCCGTCCAGCGTGAGAAAAGTAACATGATTGCGTTTGGGGAGTGACAGGATGAGCGGTCAAGCTGTTTTGCTGGTGGTGTAATCTCGAATAAAGCTGACGGGTAGATAGCTAGTTACAAGACTAGATGGTGGATGATATAAACATAGAAATAGAGGACTAGGTGATCAGTGATATCGATGAAAGATAATACAGCAGATACAGCTGACACAACAAAATACCATAGCTTCGTCAGATAATCAATAAGAGCCTAGCTATTAATCGATACTCTTACATTACCACGGAAAAATTCTTCTAGTCTGTTAGCTTCCGTCTGGGCAATCTCTTCAAGATCCTCGTTGCATTGATGGCACAGACACTACAGTGACCAAAAGAGGTAATCATGCGGATGCGAATGGTGACCACAGGGGTCTGTATCGGTTTTTTCGTGGCAATATAAAGGGCAGAGAGCAGGGAGGAAGAAGGCTCGGTGAGTGTCCGGGTGGCCGTTCGGGCTGACCGTTGCAGCTGTCTCTCCGTTACCATGTCTATTTGTCTCATCCTGGTACGGCAAAACAAGTCACTCCGTCCGTGTAGGAGAGGGTTTAGAGTCCACCGCGTGTGGTGGTGAAGAAAGGACTGCCAAGTCAGGGCTTGCCTGCACTGCCACTGCCCTGATCTCTCCTCCTCATATGTAGATGCCTACGGGCCTGTGCAAGCATAGTGAGCTACTTTATGCTGCCTTGAATCTCCAACGCGATCATTGAATACGACCAGGTCAAGTCGGTGAGCAGTATGGTCTCCGACCAGTATCATGGCCAGCATTGGCCAGTATTTGGTCTTATCCGCCTTGTCCGACGTCCTGTAACCACCCTGTACAACGCCCTCGCGCTTTGATACTTGCAACAGTCGTTGGCGCTCTAGAGCTGTCGCCGCCTACTCGGCGATCAGCTTTCAGGACGTAAATTGAGCGAGCACAGATCACGAATCGTTAAACATGGCAAAAGTGTCACCCTTCCAGTTCGCTGCGTATCCTCTACAGATGCAAAGCACAGTTCGTAAGGCGGTCAACCGTATGTGCCACACTCTTGGACCCTCAGCGAGAGCGCTATTTGTTTCAGTACATGGTAACACAGACAACAACGAACAGACAACAAAAAATAGACAGCGATCTATCTGAACCTCAGTCCACCCGGCCCCAACTCCAAATGTTTAGTCCGACCTTGGTCCCATCTTCTACGCGCAGTCCGGCGTGCCACGTTTCCTCGTACGCGCGCCCGCTGCCATCAGGTCGAAAGTTCTCCCAGAACACAGCATTTCCGGCTAGCGGCTTGAATACCACGCCTGTCGCGTTGTCCCGTCCATCACTGATAATGGTAGTGTCATCCAGCTCCGACTCAGACTCGGACTCAGACCCAAGCTCAGACTTAGACTCAAAGCTAAGACCGTCGCCCTCACACCCGATGAACTGGCACCATCGCTTGTCTGAGCTGCGTCTCGGAAGACGCGGAAACGCTGTGCCGCCACCCTTTAACGGCACAGATGTAGATGCGCTGCTGTCCAGCTCGCCATCGTCAACAAACACCATTAAACTCGATACCCGGCCCCAGCCGCCCGTGGCCGCACCAGACCGGCTCCAGTCATAATGGTAGCCGTAGTGGCCGGACGGCGCCACATACCGCTGCACGCGCAGCCGCTCAACCCACAGGTCGTCGCGCCAGCCCTGCAGCCGTCGTGCACGCGCTTCAATGCACCGCACGACATCGGTGCGCGGCACCACGGCCACCTCCGAGTCCCGCACGAGGGCATTTCGCTGCACTGAGCCGCCGCCATTGTGCGTTATCGTAGACGGCTCATAAATAAGGTTGCTAGCCAGTCAGTATTTGTATATGACATATACAACGCATATCACGTAGGATATAATCAGTCTACTCACCTAATATCAATGAGGTGCTTCCGCTCGTCCAGCGAGAGGAAATCCTCGACATACAGCACCAGAGGCGCCTTGTTGTATATGTGGACAGTGTATGAATCCGCAGGGCACTCAATGCCAGCGTCCACGGCGTCCTCCAACGCCAACAGCGCCTCGTTGATGGGTGGTCTGGGGGTCCTGCGCAGCATAGGCGTCGCTGGGACCAATGAAGGGGCCATGACCCGCAGGATCGGATCTAGCCAGAACAGCACACCCGCCAAGCAAACAACTGCAGCGTAGCCATACATTGTCCGGTCTGATTTTGTGTCTGGTATCTTGAAACCATATCGAGCAAACAATTCTCACGATTCTCACGAGCATAGATGCGCTATTACACGACATGTCGTTGAACTAAGGAGATCTGCCCATATAAGGCGACTTACGTAACCCTCTTCTCCGACCGTACCGGCTGACGCGTCGCCAGGCCAAGTCTTGTAGGCCACTAACACCCCAATACGGCATCTCGACCCAACACTAACATACGAGAGAGACGAATACGAAAATAAGAATAAGAATAGACTAAACCGGAACCAAAAACAACGGGCGAGTTCAGTGTTCTTATATTATACATCTAAGCGCATTTGCATCAAAACGGTCTTTCCTTCTTGGTCTGATGTCGAAAATAAACAGAGGCAAGAGCGACTGGCAGCTCGTGATCGTCTCGTAATTGAGGGCTTCTCGTAAACAAAGCCGGTCTCTCTCTAACGTTGTCCTTCACTATGCTTCATACCTTTACTCAGGCCCCCAGCCCGAACTGTCAAAGTCCCCCGCATGGAGGAACGATGTCCAGGCATCGTTCTCGTCAGTGCTGCCGTGGTCCACGCCACCACCACCCACAGCATCGAGCAAAAGAGTAGGATCAAGTGGGAATTCGAGGTCGGCCTGGGCCTGGACTGCCAATATGGCGTTGTCTAGGTATGGCGTCGATACTTGACTAAGGCTCGGCATTGTTGGGAACTCATCGGTAGCAGGGAACGCAGCACTCCCGATCCTGAAATCGGTTTGCCCCAAGCTTGATGACGGCCCAGTCCATGGATCCAGGATTTGGATGTGCGAGAACATACCCGGAGCCTCAGACCTGGGTGGTTGTGGCTGCGGCCGTGGCTGTGAGGCCGCTCCTCGGCTGGCATAAACAACCGGCGAAGTCCCCGACGCAGCCTGCATGGCTGGAGGCATTAGCGGCGGCATACTTTCCTGTGGCAATGGGAAGCCACTTCCAGCAGGCACAGCAGTGCGATCTGGCATCACAACAAAGGCACCGCCGTAGCGCGGGAATGGTGTCGTGTCCAGAGATTCTGCATCGGCCGAGGAACTTCGGCTCAAGGTATCGGACGAGTCTCCATTATCCTGCGGCTGCACCCGACGACGCTTGTAGACCACCTCGTTGCCTTTGTCTTTGGCCTGGCTTGGGCCAGACGGGCTTGCATTGGTGATGCAGCCGCGCTGGTTCTTCATCACAGTTTTGTTGTGGCTGCTGATCAGCGGAAGGCGGCCGGCCATTGGCGGCTGCTGCCACGAGTGTCGTGAAACAGATGATCGGGCCAGCACAGGCACAAAATGGCCGGTATCCACGGCTCTGCGGCTGTACTTTTTGAACCACGAGAAGTGCTTAGACGGGGCTAGGCCGTTGCGGTCGATGTCTATAATGGCCTGGTGCAGGAGAAGGCGTGTCACGTTGTTGCTGCGGCCGTTGTCCATACACCTCATTATGAACTCGATGTTCTGGGCCGTGGCCTCGTTTGCGTCTGCATCCCGTGTCTGCTGTTTTTCGTCTTGTATTGCCTGGTATATAAAGACCGACGTCGCGCAGTATAGCGACAGAGATGCCAGGGGGCTTCTCTAGATGGCCGTGGAAAAGGGGGTATCAGCATCATATCTAACCAATCCCTCTTCAGTCCTGTATTTACATGGGGGGGAGGAAACACACATAGCTACCGGCCATGTGACTGGTTCTTTTCATTATATTAATGATCTCGTGGGCAGCAACCAGCAGGCGGTCCACCATTTGCTTGAGCACAGCCTCGTGCATGTTGTGCGTCTCAGCACGCTCCAGCGCAGCGTTGTGCAAGCAGATAACTGCGGCGTGCAGATTAAGGTTTGTGTGGACAGCCACGGGGTTGTCAAAGTTGGCCGGCAACCGGTACCGGTCGGGCAAAAACACAAAGGCCGACGTCAACTTGGTGTCCAGATTACGGTGGCGCCGCCAGAAAGGGCCATTATCAAAGTCCTCAGACCGGTCGCCCGGCTTCAGCTGGACGTGGCTCAGGATGGAGTTGAAGAGATGGCAGACAATAATAGCGCTCGAGAAAGTCGAGTACGGCGATCCAGAAAAGATATTATCCAGGGAACATGACCTTTCCTCGACGCCGTAGTTGAATGCTTCTTCAGAACTAGGGAGGTGTGTCGTGGCCTAATGTGGTGAGCACATGGGCTCATCTTTGTAGGACGACGAATCGATGAAAGGAACACACTTACCTCGGAAGCGTTGACAACAGCGGGCCATCCAGTCGAAATGGAAGCATGGCTGTCGACACAGAAGGCACCCCAGTATACGCGCCGCCGTTCTTCAAGCTCGGTCCAGTCCGAAGGGGGGAACAGCGTGGCAGAAATCCGGTCGCCGTCTTGCTCGTCGTCAAGCCGGCTCAAGCCCATCATGCCGACCAGCCGAACACAGCGAGAGCAACTCATAGCAGCACGGGTGAAGAGCAGACGGCGGGCCTCATACGCGGCAATAAGAGCCCAGGCCTGTGCATGGCTGATAGTGATAAAGTGCTCGCCGTTGCCCTTCATCTCATCACTCTCTAGGTATTGCCGGGCGCGCCGATAAAAGGCATCGTGGAAACCAGTATACTTGGGGTGCACCTGGGCAGCCATTGCCCATATAGCATACTGGAGGCCCATGGTAGGTCGCATGTGCGGACCAGCGTGGTAAGCCTTGAGGTAACGGGCGCGATGGACAATGGGAATGAACATGTGCTGGTTTGCAAAATAGGCAAGGTGTCTGCACTGTCAGAGTGGTACTAATAATACAACGAACACGGGATGTCCACTTACAAGGCCTCAATGACTTCGTCGGGCGGCGCCGATTCAGTTATTCCGAGGTCAACGAGCTCGGAAGAATACTCCTCGTCGTCATCATCGTACGACACCGAGCTCGAGTCAGAGTCGTCAGGCTCGGTGATGATGGAAAAGAGGCCACTTCCATCGCGGTCACTTGCAAGGTTGTATTGGGCAAGGTTTCCTGCGCTTGAAGCACAGTCCGATGCCGTTCTCTTGCGGTCGGCACTAGAGCCGTCCTTGAGGAGGCCCTCAACTTGTGCTAAACAGTGTCAGCAACTTTCTTAGCAATTGAAGGGGAAATGTCGTGCTCACCTAGTCGGACCTCGAGGTCTTTGACGTTTCGCCGCTTAAACAGGGGCTTGCGGCGCGACTCTGGGTAAGTGCACATGGCGCCATCGGGGGCTCTAAGGCAGCGTCCGCACGCGGGCTTTGTGCGGTCGCACTTGAGCTTACGCGCACGGCATGCAACACATGCAAGCGGCTCGAGAGACGATTCTGGGCTGGACTGCCCCCCCTTGGAGGATGCAGTAAAATTGGTGGCCATGGTAGCTGGTCAAGATGCCTCGGACTCTTTAGCAATGCCGAAAGTGCTGTGCTGCTCGGAGTCGGAGAGAGAAAATCAAGTGCTGCAAAAATCGAGATGCTATGATGAAGCAGAAGCTGGACGAGATATATAAAGATCGAAAAGAATGGCCTCAGACCAGGACTGTCTTGATCTCTTGATGGATCCCGGCTTCCTTTTATCGTGCCGGCAACGGTCGCCTATCCTACGGTCTTTGAACCTGCTATCCACAGCCTCGTTGATGAGCAGAAGTCGGCCGAATCAGTGAGCTTTGCAGTATTCCTTGATTTCTTGTCAGCCCAAGCTTCTATGCCCGAGCTTTGGATGGCAGTCGTCTTCAATCTATCCTGAAGTTTCCTGCCTACGGTGGACGCGCACGTTACCAGACATCAGCCGTGCTGGCCCATCCCGAAAACAACAAGACAACAAAGCAAGAGACAGCCAAGAAAAACGGTGCACCTATGCCTATAATTCCTGATCAGTGAGTTTGGACCGCCCGCTCGGTGGCTGTCGTCGGGCAGAGCCCCCGCTGAACGCGGCTCTGTGGAAGTGCTAGGGATGTTAGTTCGGACATGCGGCTCGATTTTGGTCCGAACACCGATATCTCTATGCAATCCCCGGATTCCCTCAACTCGATCAGGCAACGTCTTAGCCACACGTCGGCTGTTCTAAATAAAGTTAAGCTTTTCCTCGCGTCTTCCGATCTATTTTTATTACATTTACTACCAATGCCACTCGGTATCAGGAAGCCTGTCAATGTCTAGCAAACGTCTACCTTAACTGACGCGGCTCTCTGACTATGGATTAGCTCCTCGGTAAAGCGCTTTCAGCAGCGCGGCAGTACACCAAAAATAGCTTAGCCGGCCAGGCAGTCACAAAACAAAACTCAAAACACGACCAGACATCAGACACGATCAGAAAGCGATCAGACATTGGTAAGAAAAGAAGGACACTACGTTACAAGTCTTACGAGTCAAGAGAGATGGTATCATGGTCCTAAAATAGGCCAACCCTAGGTTTCCATTGAAAATAACGGTAAAATCATAATGAAAAGAGAAAACGCCTATATGCTAATGTGTCCCACAGGGTGAGAGTGGGTATACCATCCGGATGACAAATGAAAAAAGAGTGAGAATGGGGTAAGACGAGGACGAGACTGAAATGAAGACGAAAAATGAAGAAAAAGAGAGATCAACATTACAGTCGGAGACAACATCGGAGATCGTCCTGAAGTCCGAATTGAAGACCCGACAACAGCAAGCATACCGCACCCAATCAAGCCAAGCCAACCAGGTCATACAAGCCAGCCAGGCCAACCAACCAACCAGCCCAAACAAACCAAAACGCAGAACCTATCCAGAGAGAGAATGATCATCTCCATCCCATACATAATTTTGTTACCCAGCTCAGCCGGACTGTGTCCGGTGGAAAGACAAAAAAAGAAAAGACGACAATCAGAATGAATGAAAAAATGAATGAAAAAAATGAACAGTGAGTGGCATGAAAGAGTCATAATTATTAAAATAGTAATCGGCGTAAGATGGGGATGAAGGAAAAGAAAGAGTGAATGAGCACGTCAGCCCCGGATAGCAGTGGCCATCCATCCGAGCTCGTCAACAAGCTCGTTGAGGCCATTGCCGTTCGGTGCCGTGATGAGGCCGTCGCCGGGGACCAGTGTGGCAGTGCTGCCGGTAAAGGCGGCATCAAAGAGGTGGTGGCGGTAGTGTCTTTGCTGCTGCTGGGCCTCCGACTTGCTGTTGCCGGTGTTCTGCGAGCCGAAAGGGTGCTGAGGAGGGAGGAAGAGAGCGGCCGGTTCGCCAGCGGTGCCGTAGCACTCTTCGTCATCGTCAGCGTCGGACTGCGACATGGGCGACAGAGATGACATGGAGGAGATGGAAGCCGAGGACGTGGGTGACGTGGACGATGGCATCTCGAGGCCGAGGTTCATCTGAGCTAGGTTGCGTTGAATGCTGCTAGTCTCGAGGGCAGCAGGAAGCGCGCGAGCAGGCCGCACCGGTGGTGGGATAGAAGTGCGGAGGGTAAGAATGGGAGTAACACTCTGCTGCTGCTGCTGCTGCTGCTTCTGAAGCTCGGCTCCCAGGTTGACAGGCGTAGCATTGCGCGACGGGGGCGGGGGCGAGAGGACGGTGAATGGAGCATTCTCCGAGGCGGCCGAGGCATCAAAGTTTGCGTCGTCATAATCCATCTCAAAGTCAAGGTCGTCATCGTCGGTCTCTATCTCGGTTGTGTCAATCAGGTTGTGCCGGGTTGCAGGAGTATCGGCAGCAGGACCAACAACGTCATCGTCGACGAGGAACCGGCGGAGAGACTCAGGCGAAATATCACGGGAGCGACTGCCTTGAGAGGAGGGGATAATGGCAGCATAGCGAAGACGCGAGCTGGTAGATATGGAGGAGGAGGAGGAAGGCAGTCTCGTGGGAGGTGCATAACGAACAGACGCGTGGTCGTCGTTGTCGATCGAGGCCTGGCCGAAGTAGTCTCGCTCAACATCCGCATCCGCAGCTGCATCAACATCCAGATCGTCGGCATTTGTGACCTCACGGCTGGGGCTGGCACGGCGAGCAAAGAAGCGACGCGGCGACCAGGTGGAAAAGGAGGGCGCCGAGATAGAAGGTGCTGTGATGGAGGGGGCCGAAGCCGAGGGTGCAGGAGAGAGCGAGCGGACAGAGCGCTGGTGGCGAAGGAGGTTGCGGGCCGAGGGCAGAGGAGACAGAGGCCGGCGAAGGGCAGAGAGGGAAGAGACGGCTCTGAGCTCGGGGCCGGCGGCAGGAGTAACAGCGGGCGTTGCAGGCGGCGGGCGAGGCGTGACAAACTTGTCAGCCGGATTCATAGTCTTGAAGTCGGAGCGGCGAGCAGAGCTGACGGAGGCGCTGCGCTGGCGAGACGACTTTTCTGAGGGGACATCGAGAGTGTTGACACGCTGGCCGGGCAGGTAGGGGCAGGTGGTGGTGGAGGGGAGGGCGGGATTGTGCGTTTCGGTAGAGGCGTCAACTTCGTAGTAGTAGTAGTACGTGCTGCCCTGTTTGAGGCCACCATTGCGCTTCTGGAAGGAGGAAGTAGAAGCGGCAGGCGAGGCATCACCGTCGCAGATGATGTCTTTGAAGGTGTGGCAGCCGCGCCATTGGCCACCTTCACGGCGACTATCACGTTCCATGGCGTAGGACATGGTAAAGTTATCCCAGGACCCTATGAGGCGAACAGTTCTGATGGAAGGGTCTGTTTTTCTGATGCGAGAAAGGAGGAGGGTTAGCAAAGCATTATATGGGAGGAACAGATGATAGAAAATAATATAGAAGAAAATAGAAGAAAATAAAACAAAAATAGAGTGAGGTAAACAAGTGGTGAAAGTTAGGAATGATGTAATAAGACGGGTGGAGGAGAGGAGAAACAATAAAAGTGAGACAAGGGATATTAGACCAGAGACCCGGAAGATGAAGTGAAGAAAAGAACAGGGAATCGAGTGAATAAGAATAATAACTACAAAAAAAAGAGGGAAGAGAGAAGATAAAATCAACAGTTGAAAGGATGAGAACAGACAGAAGCAGAGTAACGACGGAAGATGACAAGATGGCCCGGGCGGGAAGGGAAATGATGAGCGACGGGAGAGAAGCAATATGTGAATGAGACAGGCAAACAAGGACCCGAGAGTCGAAGAGCCCGAGTTAAATAAGAGCCCGAGTAGAAGACCAGGAGGAGAGACAGTGAAGAGCCCGAGTAGAAGAAGAACCCCGACTTGAGACAGGAAGAAGGAGAAGAAGAAAAGACACAAGAAATCAAAAGAAATCAAAAGAAATCAAAGGTGAAAAAAGCAAAGATAAAAAGAAAAGAAAGGATGAAAAGTACAGCGGAAGACGCGCCCTAAATGTCCCAAGACTGAAGAACGCCCATAGTAGAGCCGTAAGCGAAGGTGGTATGAAGGATGGAGAGAAGAAGAGCCTCGCCATGGACACCTTGTGTCTTGGGAGGAAGAGGGTGAGAAAAGAAACTTTGCTCTATTACAAACAGCAGAAGCAGTAGCAGCAGCAATACGACAGCAAATGAAGCTGGCTGAAGTGCAGCTGCAGCAAGGGTCGGTTGTAATAGTGCAATAGCAATGATAAGCAGGTACTTAGCAATCCATAGCATCGCAATATTGACGTGCATATGTAATGCGAGCGTGCAGTAGGGCAGGACTAGTTGAGACCAGGGTGTACCAGGCGTGCGGGTGCGGGTGGGAGATGGCGACAAGTCCTACTCAGGAACCGAGTTTAAAATGAGGCTGCACTGGCCAGCCTATGATGAGAAGGAACAACGAATAGGAAATAAACAATGAACAAGAAAGAATCAAAGAGAACCAAATGAAAAGAAAAGAAGCAGGGGTTTTAGGGCTGACGGGGACGCCGGATGTCAAGATGATGGCAGCGGATGGGCTGCAGCCGGGCAACACAAGATGAGAGAGGGGGGGAGAAGACAAAAGGACGAAGGACGAGACAGACAAGCGAGGACATCAGAAGGAAAGAAGAGAAAAGAAAAGATAGGAAGAAAGGAAAAAGAAAGATATCACGGAATACATACGTGAGGAAGAGTAGACACAGACAGGTAGCCAGTGAATACAAGTGAATGGAAAGCAAAGAACGAAATGAATGGGTGAGACGTGAATGAGACGTAATGAGAATACAAATGCAATGAATATATGAAATGTATGAGATGTATGAGACGTGTAAACACGAAGCCAGCTCAGGTGAAAAGTGAGGCGATGCAAGGGAGAGCCGTGGTAGTAGCCGATCAGGCCGAAAGGGGAAATAGAAATAGGTGAGGTAAATATAGAGACGGGACAGAACCAGCTGAAGGAAATGACGGGAGATGACAGCGGAAAAGACTGAGGCTGAGGTCCGAGGGGATGGTCGACGGGCGAAGAAAGAAGGAAGTGGGTAGAAAGAAGCAATAAATCAAGGAAGAGAGGGGGGAGAAAAGAAGAAGAAAAGAAAAAGTGAAAATCAAAAGAAAGCGTATTCAAATGAAAATCACAGCGAAAGACTGTAGGGAGGCGGGGCGAGAGAACTGGAAAGTAAACAAACGAGGGTAGAGAGGAGTATATGAAAGATGGCCTGGATATAAATATGCACAAGAGATGAAGATGAACGAGAGAAGATGAGATATAACGAAAGACGGACGACAACAAAAAAGAAACGAGAGACAAGAGACAAGAGACGAGAGACGAGAGACGAGAAACGAGAAACGAGAATCAAATATAAAAGTGCAAAAGAAGAAAGACAAATACTCACAGGAAGAAAGTGTACAAGGTCGTGGCCGGGTCCATGGCATATAAGAAAGGATGAGAGGGTGCCATGGCTGCTGTTGCTCTCGTGCGTGAGAGAGTTAAGCGCCAGGCGCGTGGAGATGAAGGTGGAGATGGTGCAGAAATAGAAATAGAACCAGTAGCAGGCACGGCGTCTACTGTCTAATCATGCGGTTGGGTGGTACTGTGTGTACGGAATAGGTGATCTTCGCGGTTGTTCCTGAAGATCGGTCGAGTTGTTCCTGATCTTGTTCTTGATCCGTGTTTGAGATGCTGCGCCGGCAAATGGGATATCGAGCAGCGGCAAAGAGCAGCGGCAAAGAAGCATGGATAAGGAGCAGGGAGTAAGGGGGTAAAGGGTATTTGGGGAAAAGCAAGGAGATCGGCCAGGAAGAGCTGTCGTGGTTGGCGCTGACAGGTGTAGATAGATCGAAAGGATGTAGGTACAGACGGGTAGATGCAGGTACGGTGGTTGATAGTCAAGGCAGTAGATAGTTGATAGCTGAAGCTGATAACTGATAGTTGATAGTCAAGGCAACTGGTACTTGGTGATTGATACAGGACAGTGACAACAATGGCTCAAGGTAGTGTAATTCAGTGTTGAGCCACAGACACAATCGATAGAGCATCAGAGGTAGTCGTGGATTGTTCCGATGCTTTTGCAAGCGGCCGAGCCCATGTCTGTAGTTAATGTTGAGAGGTTAAAGGTGTCTGTCTTGTTGACAGTCGCTGTTTCAGAGTGTCTCGCTAATTCTTGTGTCAAGTCGAGGCCGTGTAAGATGAGGCGCCAGATAAAAAACAAAGCAGAGTAAATTATAGAGTAATAAAGGCAAGTATCAGGATGGGAGGGAGGCCAGACAACGATAGGCTAGCAAGAGACGAGGAGAGGTCGCCGTAGGCGCGTAGTAGACGAGAAGTGGAACAGGAGGTAAAGAGGTAGAGACGGATGGTAGAAATGGGGGTAGAGATGGGGGTAGTAAAGAAGATGGGTATAGTGTAAGGATGTAACCAGGGAATCGAGGGATCATATGAGAATAGAAGAGGTGGGAGGAGAGAGAGAGAGGCATGGAAGAGAAGAGAGAAGAGAGAAAAGAGAAGGGAAGGAAAGAGAATAGAGATCGTCGACGAGGGACTACTCCGTAGATGGGGAACGGAGCTGAAGATACAGACTAGTGGGCGCCTGATAGGGAACAGGAAATAAGAGGGAGGCTATTGAAGCGAGCCGGGATAGACGAGACGAGACGAGCATAAACCCTACGGAGTATGTTTCGACTGCAAACCCATGCCGGGTACGGGGTAGGCATCAACAGTCCGTCGACGAGCTACAGCGGATGCTGACAGAGGCGAGACAAGAGAGAACAAAAGACGTCAGTCAGGAGAAGTGGTGAGTAAGTGAAGACAAAGACAAAGAGAATGACAAGAAGATATCGCACCAGGCCGACAATGGGTGGTGAATGGGCAATGGCTGGGGCCGAGTAGAAAAAGGTGGCAGACACCTCGGATGACCGTCTTCTTCAGACTTCATTTCCGTTTGTTTTCTCTTAATCTACCAAAACTCATATTTATCATCTCGACTCGTCGTCGCCCTGCTGCCCGCTCGTCGACCACATGGCGGCCACCCTCTTCACTACTCTGCAGTAGTCTTGCTTTTTCTGCATTCTCGTCCTGCATCCGTTCTGCCTCGTTCTGCACGCGTTCTGTGCCGATCTTTCAGCTTCTTCATCACCCCAATCCAGTCAAGCTAGCACTTCGGTCTTTGTGGTTGCCAATGCCTGCTAATCCCTCTAGGCTCCTCTCGCGCCCAATCAGATGGCTAGACACGCCCGTCGTCATGTCAAGTCCTTTTGTGATGCAGTCTTTCGGTGCACGAGCAACCAAGCTAGACTGTCGTCAAATACGGGACTCCGTACAAACATACAGAGCACAGACGAGGAGACGAGGAGGCAGGAGACGAAACGAGATACTCGAGAGTCGGAGTAGGACGCAAACAAGCGACCAATCAGCCTCATGAGACAATACCACCCTAAGCTGAGCAGGGGCTGGGTGGGTAAAGGAAGAAGCGTTCTCGCTCTATTGGATGTCGTCCCTTCCTGTCCGTCATTTGATACAAATACAACTCAACACCCCAGCAGTCTTGCATCGTGCTTATGCCCAGACGCTTCCTCTCTTCTACCACACCCAATCCTCATTCCATCAATGCCGCCACGGTGTTTGAGGGATCCTATGCATGCCGGTAGACTGTGACAGGGTCTCGGTTGTCTAGTTTGCTTGTAGCTTTCCATTTGTTGACTAATTGATTTGATTATGTTTTTATTTATGTATTTGATTTTGTTTTGATTTTGGCATTCACCATCTTCATTTCACTCGATGCCTACCCATGGTGATCGGTAAATACGACGTATTCAGTATCACCCTATTGCAATCTACAGACGAGCACGGAGTGCCGGGCAGTGATGGGCTCAGGGGTACACTCTGCCAAATGGAAAAAGAGACCCTGAAAAAACTAGCCATGCACTTGAGATGAGTCTCCTTCACCTCATCCCCATTATTCAATACTTACCCCTGGCTAATATCCAGCCAGCCGCCGAGCTAGGACGCGAGTACGTGCGTGTCGTCGGCTCGTCTTTGTGTGTGCGAGTGTGTATTATCCGCATCTATGTTGTATGTACCATGCGTCATCATACACATACCGTCATCCGAGTATGACTGCTATCGGCAGCCAACAGCAGCAGCTAATCATGGAACCGATGTGAACCTCTTTCGTCTACCAATGTTTCGGCACAGGATTGGATCGCGGCTGCTTGCCAAGTGTCTGTAACTTGTGTCTCGTCTCGTCCATGGGAACAGGAGCTGGTTCGGTGATCCTATTTTATATTTAGTCTTGATATTATTCACGGTCTCGGAGCTATGAGTGTCTCTATTTCATGATTTCATTATTGTATTATTGTATTCTCGTTTTATTTCGTCTTAATATTTTCTTTTTATCTTTGTTGGAATATTAATAAACAAAGTTTGCTTTATTTGTTACTAGTATTAACCATCCAGTATTAACCATCCATGAATATATACTGACCTCGTAGCTAAAATCATATCGTAATGTTTATATGAGCAATACCGACGAAAGGTCACACAGCGACCTCCAAAATACATTTAAGGGCGAGGCTATTATCTCGAAACGCCGGTTATACGGCAGCGACACGGCATCGGTAGGCAAGGCACCAAGCTACGCTTCTACTCGGACATACTTCGATATAAACCTCGACCTATCGACGAGCCCTCAAGACACACAAGCGAGCAAAGGCAAGACATGCTTACATGACACAATTTAGGTCACCATGATGCAGGTAGAACCATGGCCGTCCACAGCCCGTATTATTGACGGCACTATATAGAAAAGACGAGGGACAAACAAGCAAGAAAAGCACAGAGAGAAAGATTATAAGTGTAGTATCAAGAAGCGAAGGAGAAGACTCAAGGAGTCGGGAACCCGACAGCCCGAAGTGATTAAAAAAGTAGGGAGAATGAAGAAGGAAAAGGGAAAAGAAGCTGAAGAAAAGCAACTAAAAAGAAAATGACGCCATATGCATAATCATCCAAGAACACAAAACAAAGAGAACAAAAAATACATGAGATGGGAATGATTAGACTGGCGTGCCCGGACGACGATCTCATCAGGCGTTGACCGGCTTGGACTTGCTCGCCTTGACACCCGCCTTTCTTGGCTTTGCTGCCTTGGCACCGCCATTCGGGGTGGCCGCGTCTGATGGTGATGACGCTGGCTCTGCCGATTCGTCTTTCTCGGCTGCTGCCTTGGCGGCCGCTGCCGCCGTCTTACGCGCCGCAGCGTCGCGGTCGCGCGCATACTTGAGCGTGGTGTCGCCCGTCCACATCGTGCCCAGAAGACGGTCCCAGAATGTAAAGAAGGGCTGCGAAAAGTTCGTCTTGATGCCCCAGCTCTGGTGGTGGATGTCGTGGTATGCCGCATTGTTGCTTGTGATCCGCTGCAGCGGGTCCCAAGGCAACGCGTAGCCGCAGTGGTCGTCGACCGTCTTGATCGTGCTAAACACAAAGAAGCCTATGCTCATGCGCGGCGTCATAAACGACAGCTTGTACGCCAGGCCCGCACCGGCCGTGTCCAGCACAAATCCCTCCACCGGGTGGTTGTATAGCGCACCGTACGCATACGGAACATACAGGCGGTGGTGCCGCGAGTGCCAGTTCACATACATCCACCGGTTGACGTGCATCGCGCGGTGCCAAAAGTACTGCCATGCGTCCATGAATGTGACGGCGAACCAGAACTGCACAAACGGAACCGCCACCCAGTAGATCGCCTTGGCCAGCATGATCTCCCACGACGCAAACGCCGGCACTGTCGCCGCTGCTGCGCCGTCGCCCAGAGCAGACGTGTTCATCACAAATGGGTACTGGCCGCCCGCAAGCGCACCGGCAAGCAGCGGGTGCGACGCGGACATGCTCTTAGCAAGGGCCGCCGCATTCAGGCCCACGAGGCCCAGAACCGTCGGCAGAGCGCGCTGCGCGACGCGGATGCGCTGTGCCCACACGGCAACATCGTAGTTCTCCATGCCCGTCATCTGGACAGGCTCGGTGTACGAGAGGAAGGCGGTCGTGAAGATCTGGATAATCTGCTCGATGATAACGTCGCGGGCAACCTCAGACCGCGACGCATGGTTGCGCGCACTAATCTCTTCCGGCGTGTGCAGTCGGTATGCCGGGAACAGGTCGTATATGTCAATCATGTGGAAGATGAACGACACGACCCAGTAGGAGATGTGTGGCAGAAACAGCGAGACCGTAAAGTCGGACACCCAGGGCAGCAGGTCGGGTATCGGCTCCAGGGTGTAGGCCGGCAGCGGCGGCAGGCCGCTGACGACGGTGGCGTTGGCCATTGTGGCAGAGTAGACCATCGGCCGGTGAAGAATATATTGCAGATGGTGCCACGTCAGTCGTCGTAGTTGGGGCTGCGAGTGCAGAGCAGTTGTCGGCTATCGAGTGCAGAGGTGCAGAGAATCAAATATGTAGATGATGAGGGGGTTAGGCTGATATGACGTGGGCGAGAGCAGGTCGGAGAAGGGCGTCGGATATGTCGGAGGGGAACGTCGAGTAGAAATAGAAAAGGAGAGAGTCGAATAGCGTGACGCGAGGTAAGAAGGAGAGGACGTCGCGACAGGAGACAAGACGATGGATGTAAGATGGGAAGAGAAGCAGTATGACGAGTGTCAGGCCAGGCGAGAAGAAAGGAATGGAAATCGGACAGCAAGGACCAAAAAGACAAGAAAAGGAAATTAGAGTAAAAAGTCACAGTCAGTCGGAGAAATAGCAAGAGACCGAACGACACCAGGAAGGAAGAAGAGATGGGAAAAAAAAGAGACAAGGCTCGTTTAGTAGTGGAGGTGGAGCGACGGTCGGCCGTTAATTAGGGGCCCGTCGTGCGACTGGGGGCGCGCGAGGAGAAAGCGGGCGAAAACTGGCAGGCCGATCGAAATTGCAGGCCAGGGAGACGCCGTCAGTTTAAAAGGAGTGACGTGGGAGGTGGCGGCACTGGGACTGTGGTGGTGATGGATAAGGAGGCACGGGAGGCAAAAGGAAGCAATTTCGTGCTTGATATCTGATGATGTCGGCCACGGCTTGTGCTTTGTAAGATAAGACACGTTTTTTGTGTTTGTCGAGGGAAGGTGCATTCGACACTCTTGCATTTGCGGATTGATCTGCTTACATACAACTACGGGTACTTCACATGTATTCCACAGGCTCAAAGGATGGGCAGGAGCCAAGAGCCCGACTCGCCCAGGGCAGAGGGCAGGAACGCGGAAACGAAGAAAAAAAGTAAGGCGATCTCTGGCGCGACCCAAGTAGTCAGCTATCACAGCGGGCCAGACGCTGAAAGAGTGGATCTAGACTGTCGGCACAAGGCCACTCCGGGTCTTAAGATGTTTCTAGGCAACGCATAAAGAGAATTCATGTGCATTATGTAAGACGCAAGCATTACATACGAGTAAAGGGACGTAAAATGGAAGGAGTGCCAGGGGCAATTACCTGCCCTGTTGTCGTGCTGGGGGTTCTCCGCGCCATCCGGCCGCTACGCTGACGGGGCCATGCGGCAAGAGCGATGCGCAAGTTTGACGCGAACAGTCTCCTGTTTGTCATTCTTCTGTCGCCAGATCTCGTGATCACAACGGGCTACACCACACCACGGTCTGTCGGTTCTCACTGACTCAGCAGGACAGCCACGCTGCAGTTGAGGAATTGGTGCTACGAGTATATCTCGTGAATGATCCTGGTAAACACCTGTATCTCAGTTTGGTGAATCAATCCAGCAGTAACTCGGTAAACCAAATAGGCTATCTTACATGCGACATTTCCGACTTTGCGTATTCGACACCGTTGCCCCTTATTTCAACAATCAATGGGCATGGGCGCCCTTCCTCTGATCGACTGCCCATCGCGTCTCGGCTCCTCTCCCCTGGAGGCCTTTGTCGGCCGATTTCGCCTGCACCGTTCGGTGTTAACATCCACTATAAATCTGCTAGCTGGTTGCTGTGGCTTGCCAAGCGTGGCTGAAAATATAATATGCTAGTGCCTCAGGCAGAAATGACTTCTAAGCTTAGATCTGAGAGGTGTGTTGCTCTCGACTCCTGATTGGCCTATCTGAATCTTGAAACTAAACCGTGTCTAGCCTAGCTTCTTCCATTTTCGGGCGCTCCAGCGAGTCGTCTCCTCCATGTACCTCTACACCCATTTTGGCTGTCACGGAACTTACCCCGCCAATCTGGGCTACTGTTTGGCTCTCAGTTTTCTCTTTTTTTTTTCTTCTGTAGTTTTGCCCCTCTCTTTTTTTCTCTTGGGCCTGAAAATTATATAGACAGTTCTCTGGCTTCATTTTTTCTTTTCTCCCTTCCTCTTAGCCTTTCGTCTTCATCCTCACCTCTACCAACTATCCCTAACTCTTCTTTTCGGTTCATCCCCAAATACCGCCAAAATGCTTATCTACCAGGTAAGACTGCGCTCCCTCCACCACGATCCTTGCCCCCCAGGGCCGAGGCTACGATCACTTAGTTGTCGCGCTCTTGAGTTTTCACGATGCGATGCGGGTGACATTCGATACCAGCTTTAGGCTCTGCTGGAACATTCAGGGCTCGAGATCCAACGTCTAGCAACGATTCGCTAACATCTGCCTAGGACATCATCACCGGTGACGAGATCATCTCTGACTCGTACGACCTGAAGGACATCAATGGCATTGTCTTCGAGGCCGACTGCGCCATGATCACCGAGGAGGCCGTCACCGTCGGTACGTTCCCGCTCTGCTTCTGCTTCCTGGCGCCTGCAGCCACCCAACGATGCAACCACACTGTATTCTAACATACTTTCCCTCTCACACAGACACCGGTGCCAACGCTTCCGCCGAGGAGGCTGAGGAGGGCGTTGAGGACACCGCTGTCCGCGTCAACAACATTCTGAGCTCTTTCCGCCTGCAGAGCACTTCTTTCGACAAGAAGGGCTACCTGACATACCTGAAGGGCTACCTGAAGGCCGTCAAGGCTGCCATGCTCGAGGCTGGCAAGTCCGAGGAGGAGGTCAAGAAGTTCGAGTCTGGTGCCCAGAAGTACGTCAAGGAGTCCCTGCTGCCCAACTTCAAGGACTTTGAGTTCTACACCGGCGAGTCCATGAACCCCGATGGCCTGATTGTCCTCCTCAACTACCGTGAGGACGGCACCACCCCCTACATCATCTGCTGGCAGCACGGCCTGAAGAGCATCAAGGTGTAAAAAGGTTAAATGTCTGCCCATATCATTTCATTTATTCTTTTGCATATTGCTCTTAGTTCCTATCAGTTATGAGAGAGCTTTAAATCCTAGCGGATAGGAGATATCTATTTCCCATTTTCCATTTGCAATTTTTCATCTTTCATTTGAAATCGAAAAGAAGACGAACCGAGAACAGAAACACAAAACACGCTCACGAGACGAGAGATTATTGCAGGGCGAGAGGTTTCATAGACTATTCTCGCCCGTCTTTTCGATCCTAGCTGGTGTCTTCACTCGGGTTCTATTCATTTGTGTCCACCTTGCTTGAATCTCAATGATGTCGTTGCTTTGCTGTGAACTTGACCATAACTTTTGTGACATGATTACGTAATCGAACACAGACAACAGACCATTGTTTTCACATAGGCGCTGCTGTATTGCGTAAAATAAACTGTCGCCTACATCTAAATGTGTAGCAGCTAGCTTAACAGCGCTACCTTCATCTACAGACTCCTAGAATATGCACTTGTTCGGTTCACGTGTTCAAGGATCGGTTCGAAGCATCAAGGGCCGAGCACAGCTGTCCTCGGCGTGTAGTCTTCTGATTTTGCAAGGATAGCTGTCGTATGTCATTTGCTGTATGTAGTTTCGTGAACTTCTTTCCGTATCATCATACCATTGAGTCCTTCTCCGCCGTCGTTACATGCCCGTGCACTGTATGTCGCGCTCACACCTAGCGTAGAGGGACATGCATTGATCCTTATATACGTGACCCATCGGCAGTGCCCCATCAAGCTGTCACGGGGCAGGCTTTGCCTCGCCCACGGGAGCTCAGGCGACCTGCTTAGTCCTCATCCATGTCATCAGGCTCCTCAAAGTCCTCGTCCTCGTCCTCGTCTTCGTCCTCTACCGGGTTCTCTGCGGCCGCCTTGGCGTAGTCAATGACCACGCCGCGCGTGCGCCGGCCGATCACGTTCTCGAGGTTGATGCCCTGCTGCTTGAGGTCGTCATCCTCCTCCTCGTCATCATCATCGTCGTGCTAGAGGTGCAGAGTGTCAGTATGCGCTTTGCTTTGGCGTATTGTACCGCAGGATGTGCTTGTCAGAGGCGCCAATGTATCTTACCTCCTCCTCCTCCTCATCGTCATCATCGTCGTCGGCACCGTCCTGGACGTCCTTCATGTCGTCGTCCTCGGGCGCGGCAGCCTTGCCCTTGCCCTTGAACTCGGAGACGGGGTCTGCGCCAGCCGCCTGGCCCTGGATGTTGGACATTGTGTAGTTTGGGTTGAGTGAGAAGAGTAGTTGTTGTTGTTGGCGAGAAAGAGGCCGCGTAGCTGCGTAGCAGAGTGCAAAGAGTGTTGGTGCAGGTTGTGTTTTTGTTGTTTTTGTTGTTTTTGTTTTGGAGGGGGAGCTTGTCGCATCAGCTATTTATTTGCGGTCGAGAAAGTCGGCCAGGAGGGGGCTCACTGGCTTGTTTTGTTAGTAGGGGCTGGAGACGGCAAGAGCTTTGCTGTGGGGCTCTTGCCGCCCACAGTTGGTCTGGTGGTGGTCCTGGCACAGGCGCCCGTCCTCGGGGAAACCAGACCGCATGTTGCTGAAATTACTGCTGAGCTCCCTTGCTTGTTGCACCATACAAATTGGCCACAGCCAGGGATCGCAGGGCCATATGAGACCGCACTAATCCCTTCCGAGTAGCTGGAAGCCTTTCGCCTCGTCTCGTCTTCATTCTACGGTGTACCAATATCAATACGTATATACACTATACTCGCTCCCGTCCGAGTTTCTTCAGCTGCTTTTCAGCTGCCTTGTGCAAGGCGAATGCGATAACAACAGCGTAGTAGTACAATTCCGGGCCGCCGTTTTCATCTGCAACATTGAAATTTAGAGTCTAATATATACATTCATGAAAGACAAACGCCATAAGTTTACATGCTGGTGCGCTCGACAGCAAAGGCCCAAGTGGTCGAGTATGGTAGTGTTGAGGCAGTGGCTATCTTCACGAGCCCGGCTGCACACTATCCCTGCTCGCTGCACGCCCAGGATGCCTTTTCTGTAGCCCTTGCATTCACCATGGCGAGCTGAGCTCTTATTTCTCCTCGCCGCCGCCGGTGGTCACTACCATGACCAGTGCCAGGGCTATGGCCCACCAGTACCTAGTATTGTTAGTTATCAAGAACCAGCATGTAGACATGCTAAGACAAAACTCACTTTTGCAAGAACGTCTTCTCCTCCTCCGGTGCGGCCTTCTTGCCCTCGGGGTTCAGCACCACTGGCCGGTTCAGTACCGGTGTGGCACCCTTGCCAGCCACCACAACCAGTGCCTGCGGGCCAAAGTCGCGCGTCGCACCCGCATCGATCGCCAGTCCCCGCACGCTCACACCGACGTATGATGGCCCGGCTACCGTCAGGATGAACTGCGGGCTGTAGCCCTTGGCGAAGTTGCTACCTGCGGCGACGGACGTGCCGCCGAGCCACGCCTTGGACTGGGGGTCGTACAAGCCAATCCGGTACAGGCCATCTGCTGCCTCGCCCTGGCTCTCGATGGATCCAGCATCGTCATCTGCGACGTCACCATCCTCGGGCGGCTCGTAGGCAACAACTTGTGCGGTCGACGGGTCGAGCACGTCATAGCGGATCTCAGCCAGTAATGCAGGCGCTGGCACTCTACTTGAGCTGCCGCCTCCGATGCCCTGGATGTATACCGATGCTGCGCGCACATTGTTGGGGTCACTGTCGACCAGGTCGGCCGCGGCCACCAAGGGGGCCAGTCCCGATAGGACACCCGCGAGGGCGTAGGTGAGGAGGCAGGCGGGCTTCATTGTAGGGCGGTTGGGGTAGAGGGATTCGGGAGGACGGAAAGAGTTCTGGCTCTGTCGCTGGTTCGCGTGGTCGTCGAGTGGAAAGTCAAAGCTGTCGTCGACGCGAAACTCGATGTGCTCCAGCTGGCGGGTCTGCGACTGCGACCTGGACTTCGCCCTGGTAGCATAGATAGGGGACAGATTAGCTAATTGTGGGGCACCAACTCTTGGGCACCGAGCTTGAGCTTGCTTCAGCTTAAGCATAACAACCTGATTCTTTGGTGTGATGCATCGTAAATGACTGGTTAAACTACTGCAATAGACTGTAGTAACTCAGAACAATCAGTAGCCTTAGTCAAGAACAACATGATAATCTGAGCTGTAATGTCGACTGATGACGATTTGAGAACCCGGATGTTGCGAGTAGTATTGCTTACATAATCACGTACTACAAGGCTGGCACCCACGACGTTCATCCTTTATATCGAAATACGATATAGATAGAAAATAATGTGTAACGATTAAATCAGATATGTAAACCAATCCTAAAATGCAACTTTTGCTTTCCTGTGCCCGTGGCCTTCCTCTCTGTTTTAGCTCCCATGGAATGGACCGAGAGGTAGACACTGCCGATGACCAATACAACAGGAATACCGTCTACGAGGACGACCAAAATATTATTGAACCAAGATAATATGCTAATTCGAATGCCAATCCATCCTTGAGCTCGTCTCTCTGTGTACTGTAGCGTGATTTGGCCCGTGATAGCAGACTGTCAAGTGGTGACGATGTGTAGTGTATGTGTACGTATGCGCGTGTAATTGTAATCCGCAATGTGGCCGCATCTGTTGTAGCTTTGTAGATTTCTTCTCTTCTCTGGAAGGTACTGGTTCCCGCGGTCGTTCTCGAGACCGAATGGTTGTTCCATCAAGGTAAAACGTGCTCTGGCGCCGTGGTCTGTGACCTGAGCCAGGTGAGCCAGTGCAGGTTGTGATATGCCACCACGTGTAATAGGGTAACGATGATTCGCGGCAATCGCTGCTCCCTAGCCTCGTTCTTGTCGTATTGCCCGTGCTAGTCCGGACACAACCATGTCTTCGCCTATCAAGCTAGTGCTACTCTGTCGGTGGTGGCTAATCCGATGTGTCTGGTCGTTGCCAGTGCCGTCGGTAACATCGTCCATTTCGTCCCCGTCGTTCGACGGGCTGCGGCTGTTCGCTGCAGTCGTGCTGTCTGGAGGCAGGGCATATCCCGGGCACCGCTCCACTAGCGGGCGGTAATAGGCGGCTAGAACCTCAGGGTTTGGGACTATCTTCCAGTCCAGTCGGTACAGAAACTCGAGCTCGAGCATTTTCAGCTCATTGACCCTGACGCCGCCAACTCGAGCATATGTCGAGTTGTTCCAGAACGAGTCCGACAAGCCCTTGGCGGCCACGGTAGCTGCCGTTATCAGGAAGCGGTGTACCGTCAGGGTGTTGATGGTAAAGTCGGGGTACATGGCGCACAGCCGGTCAATGTAGTAGACCATGGATAGCAATAGCGGCGGAATTAGCGTCGCATGCTTCGCCAATCTATGTAGGTAGTCGAGCACCGAGATGCCGGGCGGTGTACGGGAGTGGAACCGTGTCAGATGGCCTGACTTGAGCGCCAACGCATCGTTGGTCTCGATCAGCTCACCAAGCATATTTGCAATGAGAACAACCATGTCTTCAACCAGGCAGAACTCGTACTGCTCCGGGAGCATCTTGGGAGGCGCCACCTCGGGGCGGGCACGCTTCGCAGCGCTCGAGGGGTCGGTCGTGGATGTTGCGCTGTCTGCCACCGGTACTTCGGTGGTCCCAGCAGCAGTAGTAGCAGGAGTTGCAGCGTATGACTCTTGCGACTGGGAGTTGCGCCGCTTTTGTGGTGATGATGCGTACGAGTGTTTATGTGATTGCTGCAAAGTAGAAGTGGACGCGGTGCCAGAAGAGGATGCTGGCTCACTCGTACTAGATGGCGGGTTGTTCGTGTGTGGTAATGATGCTGTTGTAGATATCGGGTCCGCGGTTGACGGCGCGTGTGTAGACGAAGATGTAGATACCGGTGGCGCTGATGCCGGATGCGCTGTTGCTGGGGCACCGGGAGCAGGCCTGCCTTGTAGAGAATGGTGCTGCTGTGCTGCCTCGTGACCGTTGGCAATTTCGCCGTTGGCAGGGTCAACGCCCTGCTCGATTCCGGGCGCCATGGGGATAGGTCCGGGGGGGTGTGGCGGCTCGTGTGGCGAAGGCTGCTTCGATAGGCCGGTAGGCTGTTGTGTGTGGGAGGTGGTAGCGGCGTATCCAGACGACTCCATAGGCGAGTACTGAGTAGCGGCGTCTACGGCCACATATCGCGACGGACGCGACGTCGAATGAGGAAGTGGGAGAGAAGAATGGGCTGGGGCGGACGATGGAGCCGCCGCTGGGTAAGGCTGAGATAAAGGATGATCGGCAGAGGAGGAGGAGAGCGCGGTGGCGACGAGGGGGGAGGTCGGCTGGGAGTGCGACGAGGCTGGCGATGACTCGAGCTGGCCTGCGCTCACAGAGAGCTGCGCGATAGCAGCAGCAGTGGCTATGGACGAGGCAGAGGATGGCCGCCGCACAGGAGCTGGAGCTGGAGCTGGAGCTGGTGCTGCAGAGTTCCGGGATGGGGGTGACTGGCGGGGCGAGTGGGAGGGCGCATAGTGGAAGGCGTGGATGTTGGGAGACGCATTGGCCGATCGAGTCAACATGACGCGCGGGAAAGCATCGTCTGCGGTGAGGGAGGGGGGGGGGGGGGGGGGGAGAGAAAAAAAAAAAAAAGAAGGAGACTTGTTTAATATATAACGTCAATAAAGAAAAAACTCGGGTATTAATGCCATATACGTATAAACGTAAGAGATGTTTAAAATGCCCGTGTAAACCGGCTATTATATATATCGTATATAGCGTAACGCGGTAACGTTGTTAAAGTGCGGATAAAAAGCTGTGTTTATATATAGGGGTAGTCTTTTAGGTTAATTACTTTTCGACGTTCGTTATATATATCGTAAAGAAGGAAGAAGAGGGAAAAGTTATTTATTAAGTATAATAAATTAATCGTATCGATAGCCGTAATCCGATTTTAATTCGAGTCGTATACATTTTATATAAAGAGAGTATCTACGGTTAATCTTTATCGGTAAATAGCAGTAGCGGCAGGGGATTTATAAGGCTTATAATTATACTCGATAAAAACAAAGTCTTCGTAGTATGTCCAACAAAAAGGGGCTAAGTCTGCCTTAAAAAGCACCTTAATGCGCCATCGATAGTTTGTTTTTTTCGTACTTACCGCGCGCAATCCATGGCTAAAAGGCGTATATTTGCCGGCGCGGTCGCAGATGATATCGTAGCGCATAAGGACACCTTTACGGTTAAGATTGGTGCAGCGCCCTTTACGCACAGCAAACCCACGGTCGTAGGCAAAGAGATTCAACACCTCGATGCAGGTGTTGACATCTCTAAAGCTCCATAAGTAAAGGGGAGGAGAGGAGAGGGGAGACGTGCTGATGCGAGCAAAGTGGTTGCGTATAGCCGTTATAGTGAAGCCAAATGAGCCACCCGCTGGAGGGTTAATGGCGATGTCAGGTTCGATTGGAGGCATTTTGGTGATGTTTTTGGTGATGTTTTTGTGATGTTTTTAGTGATGTTTTTGTGTTGTTTTGGTGATGTTTTGGTAAATAGGAAGACGTGCAATAGGGTCGACTAATTTGGTTAGATCACGTGGGCCCATCGACTAAATCTGACCAATAGTAGAGTCTCTGAAGACCCACTATTGGACCCACAACGTCTGGATAGATAAGTGCCACGTCCGTTGAGATTTTCCCCCAATAAGCCCTGCCGTTCGGTTTGTGACTCGCCGGGTTCTCCATGGCCTTTGTCTGTATCTGGACTAGTGCCGTATTGTGTTAGTCGCAGCTAGAAAACTCGTCGTTGACATCTGCGCCCTTTGCCATTGCGTCCAGGGAGCCGTACGCCTAACTCGATCCCACCCCTTCAATACCATCTACACCATTGCCAGGGGGTTAAGTGCAGACGTATCTTAGCATCAGTACAGCAGTTTCTATTTACGCGCACCTAGGGGTTTCTGTGCCCTTTCGTATGGTCTACTTCCGAGAATTATAGTCACCCCCTCGAAAGAGCCCTTCTTGATGCTGCAGTTCGTGACACTGTTTGTTTTGATTATGCAGTATTCAATTCGTTGCATTCATCATGGTATTGGCGTTCATTATCTGACGGGGTTCGTCCTCGTCTCGACCCCATTGCCCAGGGGCCGGCAAGCTACCGGCACCCCTCTGCATCCACTACGCCCATTAGCCTGTACGGAGAGTGCCATCCAAGCGATCTCCAACCACATGGTGGCTCCCCTCGCCAGTGTTTTCACTTAATTATCACTAAATTATCACTCAAATATCACTTAGTTTCACTGATTTCACTAAATTCTCTCTTGAAAGCACTTGCATCGGGCCCAAGTCGGATGTGACTCAGCTCCTGCGTATGCTGTCCTCGTTTTCCTTGTCTCGATCTGGGCTGGCTCTTACCATAGTCTGAACGGTCTAGTTTCCATTCTCCGTACTTTGCAACACGCGCTTTCAGGGGACCCCGTGTGTCTGGTCGTGAATGGGAACCTCCAATATACCTCTGTCAGGTGCTGTTGGCCGCTGCTAGACATGTATCACGGAGGTGTTTAATTCTCACCTTCTGTATTACTGTATCGATGTATTACCGTTTTCATCTATAGTGTCATGGATCCTCCCTTCGATGGGCCCTTTCGTGATAGATGTCTATGACTGCTCATCCTTCCCCATATGTGCCTTTGCTTGGCCACACCCATCCACCATGTGGTCTATTTTTTCGTTTATATTCTATTATATTTACTTGTATACAGCTGTGTTTATAATACCATCTTTCATCTGTCATCTGTCCCTTTGTATATAAGATGGCAGTCCCCGTCCTGATTAAATGAATGTTGATGCATATCCATATTCACATCAACAGCACCATCACTACCTATACCTATTTATTTAAAGAGATATTGTTCACAACAGGCATCATTTAATACTACACTTCTTAACCCATTCCAACATCTTCCTACTACTATCACTATAATCCAGACATCACCACTCTGCAAACCTCCACTCATCATATGTCGTCGAGGGTCAAGCTCTTCCTGAACTTGCACGGCTCTGACATGTCCGGTGTGAGCGACAGCGGCAGCAGTGCCTTCACTACCTCTGGCCCAAGCAGCCGTCTCATGTACCCCAAAACTGCAATGGAGATCCAGCTCGACAGGCACTACCAGGCCAAGGTCTACAACTCGGGTGATGCCATCACCGGCAGTGTGGTCATTGCGCCCCTGCGGGACATCCCCTTTGACCTGTTCGAGATTGTTCTGCTCGGTGTAGCCCACACTCGTGTCGACCACATCAGCACCCCCATCCATGCCAACCACACTTTTCTCAAGCTCATCATGCCCATTGAAGAGTCGGCATACCCCACGCCGCGCATGCTCGAGGCCGGCAAGGTCTACACACTTCCCCTGCACTTTGTCGTTCCGCACCACCTCACCCTGGGCGCCTGCAACCACAAGGTCGCGTCGCCTCACGTCCACAGCCACCACACGATGCTGCCGCCTACCATGGGCGCCTACGGAAACAGGACCAGCAGCCACAGCAGCTCTGGAAACACTGCCGATTGGGAACGTGACGATATGGCGCCGGAGATGGCCAGCATCGAATATACTATCAAGGCCCGCATCTACCGTGAGGCCCCCAAGGAAGACGGCTGCGGCAAAAACGTCTACTCAAAAATCGTCGAGGCCCTTCACCCAGTGCGCATCCTGCCCGCCTCCCTCGTCGACCCGCCACTACCCATCTCCAAGTCCGACGTCATCTATAAGCTGCAGTCTAACAAGACGGTCCGGAAAGGCCTGTTTGCGCGCAGCAAGATTGGTACTGTGACGGCCACGACAGGTGACGAGCGGAACGGTACCCCCCAGCCTGCCCCGATCGTGCTGCGGCCCGACGCTGTTTCCGCCGAGTCTACCACAGCCCGCGTCAAGCTCCTGTTTGAGCCCGCGCGGCCCGATTCCCAGCCGCCGCACATCACCGGCTGGTCTGCCAAGCTCACATCCTACACTCACTTTAGCGCAACTGCCATCTCTTCATTCCCCAACCTCGGCGGCTGGTCACAGGCTGACTCACACAACCTGCAGCGCCAGGGCACTTACTCGACCTCTGTGGTCGTCAACAGCAAGCCCCTCAAGGACCAAAAGTGGGAGGCCATGGTCGACACCGGCCGGCGCGACTCGGGCTACTGCAGCACAGACAGTGCCGATTCAGCTGCTGGCTCGGCCCGGCAGGTCACTCCTCCAGGCTCGCCCTCTTCTAAAGACGTCGGCATTATCTACTCCTCTACACTTGATCTCGAAGTTGCGCTGCCCATGCACAAGCGGACGTTCCTGCCGACCTTCCACTCGTGCATACTCTCCCGGACATACTCGCTGCAGCTGTCTGTGACTATGGTCCCCGCATCCTCCACCTCCTCCTCCTCTTCCTCCTCTTCCGCCTCTGCCACCACAGTCAACGTCACTGTGCCACTGCAGATCGTCGTCGGCGAGACCGCGATCAAGGAGGACACCGAAGGCCTGCCCACATTTGAGGCTGCACTCGAGGAGGCCGAGGCTGACGCTCACTTGCAGCCGCGGGTGCTTGTGGTCCCCGATGCTCAATACCAAGAGACGAGCCTGCTTCCCAGCTACAGTGGTTGATATGCCCATTTCCTGTTTCTCGGTCTTGTTCTTTCTTGTTTGTTTTCTTTTGTTCCCTCTATTCTTGTTATTTGGTTTTGTTATCATTTTCACTCAAAAGCGTTGCATTTAGACGGTGGCATGAACCAAAGATATCCAACTGGGCAGCATGGTTTTGTTATTTTGTTATTTTGTTGTTTTACTATTTTACTATTTTGTTATTTCTGTTGTTTGTTATATTTTGTCATGCTTTACACATTCTCTGGTTTATAGTCGGTCGGGGCATCAGCATAACGGGTCAACCACTCCCTCGAATATATCTTAATAAATACTGATACATCTTAAATACCATACACTGGATAATCCACGCAGCTTTGCTTGGCCTGTTACACTGCAAACACAGTAGCAAAGACATGATCAGTCGTGTGAAAGACGGCATCAAGACCAGAAAAACAAATAGATAGTATAAGTACTGTATCATCCATGCCAGCTGTGCCCGCCGCCCTTCCTATAATAAAGGAAGAAATCAAAGAAAATAACATCAAACAAACACAGATCCAAAGCAACGAAAGCAGATACCAGATAAATTTTACAGACGCAAAACCGACAATGGGCATCATAAATAAATAGCCTGTTCAGAACCTCTTAACCTAGCATGGCGTGGTTGCGGATTCCCTTGGGGCCGAGTTCACTAGTTTGTTAGTATGATTTGGCGACCGAATGAATAGCGAGCAACGAGGAAGTGAACTTACTTATAGTCAACCCGCGACAGGCTCATCTGGCGCTGGCCCTCCTGTCCTGCAGCGTCCAGGTTGTGCACGCAAAACGCAAGCCGGGCAGCCACCTGCGCGCCCAGGAACATGGCCTCTTCGAATCCGTTCTTGGTCCACTCGCCCAAGTACGTCGGCAGCGTCGCAAGCTTGATCGAGGTTGGCGTTTGTGCGTGGAAGTGGTGTGCGTTAGTACCATCACCGCCAGCAATGGAGCCAGGACCACCGACCACACTTTGTCCCAGAGCGTTTGTCGTGGCCACCTGCAACAGCGGGTTGACCGACGACGATATCGGCAGCTGGTGTGGGGGAGTGTTGAAGCTGCCCGTAGGCGTCTGTGAGCCTGTGCCCGACGGCGTGCCCAGGTTGCTGGGAAGCTCCGACGTGAACATGGTCGCCGTAGATGGTGATATCAGATGGCGCGCGTTCAGCGTTTGCAAAATGTTGTCGCGCAGGCCCCGCAGCCGGCAGCCGTTGCCAACAAACACCAGATTGTCCCAGCATGCAGGCCGCATGTAAAACTCCTCAATGCCCTGTACCGCGCGGTAGATTGTTGCAACAATACGGTCAATCTCATACCGGTCCGCAAAGGTAAAACGCTCTACGCCAATCTCAAAATCACGCCGCAGCCGCTTATAGCGGCGGCCTTGCGGTTCTGCGACGGCAGGGGCGACGACGGCAACCTCAGCAGGAGCAGTCGAGACCAGCGCCGTTGATGAGGCTGCGGGGGCTGGCTCAGCTGGCTTCTCGGCTGGGGTCTCGGTCTTGTCAGCTGTTGCCTCCTCCTTGGATGTAGGCGCGTCCTCCATTGTGGCGTCCTCGTTGGTGACAGGCTTATCGTCTGACGAAGCAGCCGGCGGGGCAGGTGCCGCCTCAGGTTCCTTGGGCTTCTCCGAGGTTTCGGCAGCGGTGGCTGGTGACGCCTCCGGCGCCTTGGTCTCTGCTGGTGCTGGCGCGTCTTCGACCTTGGGCTTCTCTGTGCTAGCCGCGCTCTCCTCCTTTGGTTTGTCCACGCTCTTTTCTTCTGATGCAGCTGCTGTGTTGTTTGCTTTTGGCTCGCCGCTGCCTTCGCCTCCGGCGTCTTCATCCTCACCGTCACCCTCTTCATCCTCGTCCTCGTCCATTTCAGAGCCATCGCCCTCGGAGCCGTCGTCACTACCGTCGGCGTCGTCGTCATGGCTTTTGCCATTGGACCCACCAGCAACACCGCTCGTGCTCGCAGTAGTTGTGGCAGACTTGTCCGACTTGTGGTAGCCGTTGCTGGCCTGAGGCTCTTCCTCTTGCTCTACGACTTCCTCAAAGTGGAACATGACACGCGCACGCTTCGAGTTAGGCAGGCGCACGGGCTTGGCTGCCGCAGCCTCGGCAGCCTCCTTGTCCTTGTTGCGACGGCCGAAGCGGCCACGTTCGGAGCGTTCCTTTTCCTTCTTGGCAAGAAATTCCTTGGTCTGGCCAGTTGTGACAATGGCGGCAACATCCAGCACGCCATCCTCGGCAGCTGGCGCCGTGCTATCCTCCAAAAGCAAGTCGTCGTCAACAGCTGCTTTGGACTGTGCCTCTTCTGTTCCTGCAAAACCAGTAGCGACAGCAGCGGAACCGTTAGTTGCCACAGCTGCGATCGGTACCACGGGAGCAGAAGCATCGTCTTCAGGAAGCTCCATGAGCCGTGGGCTCTCGGGAGCGTAAGGCAAGACCTCGCAAATTGTGCTCTTCTTCAACTGCTCAGCCATCTCGTATGTGAAGCTCTTGTCGCGCAGCAGCGCCTGCAGGCGCTTGGTGAACACCTCACCACCCGAGATGGCACGGTCGTCGCCGGGCTCACCCGCGAAGCCAACCTCCATGTGATTGACAATGCGGCTGTCGTAGATGCATGTGACGTCGACTTTTTCAAAGCCAATGTCAACAACAGTCATGTGAGGCCACTTGAGACCGTACTGGGTGGCCAGGGCGCTGTTGATCATCGACAGGGCGGGTGTGCGCGTCTTTTCAAAGATGTAGAGGGCAATTGCCTCGCAGTCGGGGCGTGTCCACTGCGACGAGGTCATAAGGACAATAGGTGTCGTGTGGAAAGTCGTAGTAAGCAGGCCGTGGACGTGCTCGAGGAAAGCGAGGAAAGCCTCCATGTTGACGATATAACCGCCTGTCTTGATGTCAGTACTACGATATAACTCCACACCAAGCCGGCGAGGGAGGGGAGCAGCGCATTGAACCTACCCTGCATGGGATACACGGCGCCTTCATCCGAGTCTGGATCCTCAACATATTCCCACTCGTCTTCATGGCTGGATGTTGTGTTGTTTGCGTTCGAGTTGCCACCCGTCGCCGACTGCTTCTTGCGCCGATAGGTGCGGTACGGGCGCCACTCGCCGGTCTCCTCGTCGCGGAACATGCGCGTCGGGATGCGGTAGGCAGGCGGAGTCAGCTCACTACAACCAAGCTGGGCCATGGTTGTGCGACTGCCAGGGCAGATGATCAGGATCTGCTCCTCCTTCCATTTGGTCGCCTGGCTCGACATCTTGACTTGCGATACTCAAAGATGGAGGAAGGGAGGGAGACGAGAGACGAGACGTGGGTGATGGAAAGGGGAGAACAATTGAGAGCGATTTGAGCGTCAATCGCGATGCAAATGCGTGTTCGCCTGTTGTGGAGGGGAAAACTGGAAGAAGTGCGCGGCGGAGCTGTGCTCAGCGGGCGTTCGTCGGTAGCTGTTGGGGAGCTTGGTTGCAACTTGTCTCCTGTGATTTTGTTGGCTGGGAATTTTGCGACGATGCGCGAGGCGGGAGCGCGTTCATGGACGGATTACATAAGCAGGTGGTGATACCCCTGGCACGTGATATAGAGCGTGACGTCAACGCGCTGATATCGTCCAGATCGTCCAGATTCTGGGCTTCAAATCATCCGGTCTTTTGATAGCCATTGAAACTGTATTCTTGTATTGGCGGTATTTATAAGAGTATGTTAGACTCTGTTAAAGAACGGGCAGCATGCTGTGCTATTGCACGAAGTGGTGCCTGTCGTATACAAGCAAACTCATTCTTATACACACCATGCACATACCATATCTCTTATAGCTGATAGATACAGTGTATTCTTTTCATTTCTTCATAGCACAACAGCTAGGAAATACAAAGCCTGTTACAACGGCCACGCTGCAAGGTCGACTGTACAATATGGTCTCGGGTGCCATTCTGATAAAACGAACATTTCCGTCTGTGCCGCTATGCGAGCTCTGCTGTGCATTTGCATGTCATCGTGGGTGCAAGTAACACCTGCTGTCTGAACAACAACTGACCACTTTGTTCTCCGTACGTCTTCCACTTTTTGAATGTGCTCTGACGCCTCTAACACGACCAAGCATCCTCATGAGTTACGCGATGATATTTACACTTGCCATGGCTGCGAGCGGCCCCACTTCACGCGACTGGGACCCGATGTGTATTTTTAGCGCACCTTCCCTGTAGTGTGCAGCAAAACAAGCCACCGGGATACCCGTGGCACCTTCCCCGCGGCTTTCAACAGCTCTGGGTACGCTCTTTCCAAAAGCAATCCCTACCTTCCCGTACTGGCACCTATGGTTCAGTCAGTCCTGCCGCCTCGTTTCCTCGTTACATCCCCTTTGGACCGCATGATAAGTTATCAAAATACCCTTTTCCCTTTTCCCTTTTCGTCGAACAAGCCGTTGCGCCTTCCCTTTTCCTTACCTTGCCAGCTTCATCTTGCACGTGTAAGCTACTTCATGACGTCCTGCCTTTGTAAGCGCTTCTCCCGTTAGCCTCCTGATGGCTTATTTCGGTCGGTGCTTTGTGCCAGTTACACTCGTTTGAATTACTCTACGCCTTCTTCACATCCTCCCTTCTTCTTGGCATTCTGCATCGCCAACTCCGTCCCTAGGAAACTGGATCTCCTCCGCGCTGTGCCGTGACAGCGCCGCGTCCAGTTCTCGACTGTTCCCCGACCTAGTCGACCTCGATCTCGACCTCAAAGTATTGCCTGTCAGCGCGTGAAAGGACACTCTTCAGAGCTGTCTTCGCCTTGCTCACCACAGGGTTGCGTTTACGAAACTACTACCTTGTGATCACTGCTTCCTATATTCATGATGGCGGAGTCTCTGTCTCTGCGGACGGCTGTGCTCGTCCATCTCTTGCTCTTGTTCAGCGGCCTTACTGAGGCATTCTACATCCCAGGTATGCTATGTCTGCGAGTGACATAGTCCTCGACCCTAACATATGCTATTTTGCTAATACTTGTGATGCTGTGTAGGCTGGTCCGTGAAAAGCTACAGCGACAACGAACAGATTCCTCTCCTTGTGAACAAAGTGTACTCCGACAACACACAGCTTCAATATGCCTACTACGATTTACCCTTCGTGTGCCCTCCGACCGGCCAGCACCGCATCGGCAGCCTTCTCAGCGGCCAGAATATCCCGCTCAACATCGGCGAAGTGCTGCGAGGTGATCGGATCTCAGCTTCTGACATCAAGCTCAACATGGGCCACAATGCCGAGTGCAGTTACCTGTGCACGCGTGAGATCTCTCGCAAAGAGTTAAACTGGGCCAAGGAGATGGTCCGCGACGGATACGTGGTCGAATGGATTGTTGACAACCTGCCTGGCGCAACGAGTTTTGTGACTGTCGACAAGAGCCACAAGTACTACGCTGCTGGCTTCAAGCTCGGATTTACCGACTCTTCCTCTGGACGGCCGCGCTACTTCTTGAACAACCACCACACTATTGTGATTCGCTACCGCAAAGCTGCTGGCCGTGCTGGCGACCGCGGTGAGAATGTGATTGTTGCCTTTGAGGTGTTTAGCAAAAGTATTGGCTCAAGCAACCGCCGGCTGGAGTCTGGCTGCCCGGCTGACCTGCTCCATATTGACCAGAACTTTGAGCTTTACCTCGCACCCAACCACACTGCGCAGGAAGATCCCGATCGCTACGCGCATTTGTCCTACCACCCCGACTCGGCCGAGGAAGCAAACGACGACAATGATGGAGGTGTTTTGTCGATTCCCTACACCTACTCCGTCTACTACCAGGAAGACAACACTGTCGAATGGGGCCACCGCTGGGATCTGTACTTTGTGAACCAAGAAGAAGGCTCAAAGATCCATTGGCTTGCCATTATCAACTCTCTCATCATCTGCGGTCTACTGACGGGCATTGTTCTCATGATCTTTGCTAAGACCATCCGCACCGACATCAAGGCCTACAAGGACTCGGAAGAGGGCAGGCGCCTGAAGCGCCGCAGTCGGAGAGCTGGCCGTGCCAGAGCAGACGGTACGACTGCGAATGAAAAACTGCCGGCTTCGAGTGTTGGCGTGGGCAGCGGCGGCCTACCCGACCAGGATGGCGGTGGCCTCGAGAGTGTCAGCCTCGAGAACGATATTCTGACCTCGGAGGACGAAGCTCTAGAGGACGTTACTGGTTGGAAACTGCTGCACGGAGAAGTTTTCCGTACCCCGAGATTCAGCTATATCTTGGCGCCTTTGGTCGGCTCGGGTATGCAGCTTCTTTTTATGGCGTTTGGCCTGGTATTCCTGAGCGCCATTGGTGTCCTTAACCCCAGCTTCCGGGGAGGCTTCATCAGTTTCGGCATTGGTCTTTTTGTTTTTGCAGGCCTCTTCTCCGGCTATTTCTCTGCGCGCGTGTACCGCACCTTTGGTGGACAGAACTGGCGCCGCAATACGACTGTGACGGCGATATTGTTCCCGGGTCTGCTCTTCAGTGCTGTCTTTGTCCTCAACTTGTTCGTCTGGGCCCAGGCATCGAGCACAGCCATCCCATTTGGTACCGTGATCGGCATTCTGCTGCTTTGGTTGTGCATCCAGATGCCGTTGGTTTACGCCGGTTCTTGGTACGGTTTTGTACGTGCTGGGCCCTGGGAGCACCCCGCCAAGACGAGCACGATACCTCGCCAGGTCCCCGTTCAAGCCTGGTACATTCGTGACATACGCTCGGTGCTGCTGGCCGGCCTCATCCCGTTTGCCGTCATTTTTATCGAGCTGCTCTTTGTTTTCCAATCGCTGTGGCAGGATAAGAGCGGATACTACTATGTGTTTGGGTTCCTGGCTGTTGTGTCAACCATCTTGGTCGTCACCATTGCCGAGGTGACAGTTGTGACGGTCTACATCCAGTTGTGCTCAGAGAACCACAACTGGTGGTGGCGGTCATTCATCGTGGGCGGCAGCAGCTCCATATGGGTCTTTCTGTACTGCATCTGGTACTACTTTGCTAAGCTGCACATTACCGGCTTCGTGAGCAGCCTGCTCTTCTTCAGTCAAAGCTTTATTGCATGCTGTGTGTATGCACTATTGACGGGTACTGTGGGCTTCCTGAGCGCCTATGCCTTTGTCCGGAGAATTTATGGGTAAGACATGAACCACGCCTTTCTACCGTCTGCTGCAGATGCTAACAATACCCAGTGCTATCAAAGCTGACTGATTTTATCTTGTCGGTTTATTGAGACTATGCCAACACTCAAACGAACTGAGGGAAATTTTAATATTAATGAAAAGCTCGGCGTTGGCCATGAAAGGAACGACATGAGGGTTATGGCGTTTCTGTTTCTGTACCGTTTCTGTTTTACTTTCACTTTTGTTATTTTATTATCACAGTCTTTGTTTCTAGTATTGCTCCTAAGTATATGGTGAGTTTTATCATAAAGAAGACGCCTTAGGCAGTCTATATAATATAGTCATTTATTACAGAGTATACTGCCACACTTGACCTGGCCAACAAATAAAACTTTGGTACAGCCAGTGGGAGACGAGGGTTTCATAAGTGTCCTTGGTTCGCATACGCGAGAAGCAAGCCGTTGGGCAGCAGTATGCACGGTGAGATTGAGGCCATCCAGATGCATGAGAGCTGCAGCTCGGCATGCTAAGGATTTGGTTGGGTAGAGTGGGATACAAAATGGCATCGCCCCCCAGGAAACTGCGAGGTGCTCTTGGATATCTTCTTTCTTCTTTACATCTTCATCCTTCGATGAAGTCTTTCTAAATATATTCCTGGGATCCTCAGGGAAAAGCGACGCACAAGAAAATGAAGCGTAGACAGATAAATAAATGGGTTTTTTACGACAATCCACGGGCAGTTGAAGAAGCAGAAGAACACAACACTCTCACCATGGATGGCAAAGGAAACGCAGAAAGGATTAGCCCCTTTGTGCAAAAGTAAGGATGCGACAGCAAACCATTCGGCTTCAGTCTTAAATCAATCCGCCAGCTAACATTCTGACTAAACAGGCTGTTCAGTTCGCAAGAGTATTCCGACTTCACCCTCACCTGCGAAGGGCGGCTGTACCGCCTCCACAAAGCGATTGTCTGTCCCCAATCAGACGTTTTTGCGGCTATGCTGCGAAGCAAATTCAAGGTAAGACGACGATAACTGGCTACATGTGCTTGACTCGGCGAGACTGACAGTGCCGCCTGGTCTATATAGGAAGGGCTAGAAAACTCCATCCATCTCCCAGAAGAGGATGCTGGAGTAGTGCATTGCATGATCCGGTATCTCTACTGCTTTGATTATGAAGTGAAAGATCAGATCGACGAGTCTGGATTCGAGCCTTTAGTGCTGGCCCGTGAAGAGCCGGTCCCCGAAGAGCCGGTCTATGAAGAGCCGGCCCCCGAAAAGCCGGTCCCCGAAGAGCCGATACCCGAAGAGCCGGTCTATGAAGAGCCGGTCTATGAAGAGCCGGTCCCCGAAGAGCCGGTCCCCGAAGAGCCGGTCCCCGAAGAGCCTCCCGTGGCCGATGCTGTCGAGCATATCGCCCCGATGCATGCACTACTTCTGCATACAAGAATGTATATCATTGCTGAAACGTATGCAATCCAGGGCCTGAAGGCGGTGGCTTTGCGGAATTTCGACAGTGCAACAAGGCACGATTGGGATCCGTATGCGTTTGTCCAGGCAGCTGACCTAGCCTATACCTGGACTCGCGAGGGGGATATCGAGCTTCGAGAAAGTGTTGTGCGCGGTCTTAAGGAGAAAAAGGTGGTCCTCACAGACGATAGGTGGAAACCTACTCTTCAACGCATCGGCTGTTTGATGTATGATGTTGTGCGATCCATGCTCCAAGATGAGGTAAAAGCAGATGCATTCTTCTAGGTTGCAGAATGCCGGACTAGCACACCTAAGCAGCTGTAGGGTGGAGTTTTCGCTTGCACCTCTCTACATCACCATCTAGATCAAACATGGAAAGAAACAGAATGTGGCACATTTAGTTTTGTCTCTTGACCTAGCCCTCATCGAGAAGACTGCTATCTGAATGATAATGATGATGGAAATGTGCTAAAAGTGAAAGAGACCTTACCGATGTGAGGAAAGTCTTAGCTAGATGTGAAATATATGCGATTGCTACCATCAAGTCTTGAAGTCAGCCTTGCGCTGGGGTTGAAGCTGGGATTGGATAGAGCTGCCTGGTCGACTTGAGCGCGGCATCGTCCCAGACATGTGGAGGCTAGTCCGTTCTAGGCCTAATACTACGAAGGGGAAAGAGCAATGGACTAGCGCACAGGGACGAAATATGGGTGCCTAGCTAAAATTAACAGTGTTTTACTCTCTCGCGTGTCTCCAGGGCATCTGGTGTCGTCATCAGCGCAACTTCATAGATGCCGAAGAAGTAAGATAATTAAGGATACCGTTTTGGTATGGCATAACAGCGCTTTAGCGGGCTTTAGGCTAGGACAAGCCGCCTATCTACTCCTACTACAGCGGTTATGGACAACAACACACCAGATGGCCGTTGTTGGGTTGCTCTTGCCCGATACATTAGTCTGACTGCCTTCCCTTCCAATAGTTCTCGCAAGTCGTTTGTTCCTGCTTAATTTGATATGTTGAGTAGGATACGACCCCCACCTACAGAGAGGCAGCCGATATAATACGGAAAGAGCAAGCATCAGACGAGGCAAGATCTTCCAATACAGGGAAGGGACGACCCACGCAATTACTTAATCATAGTCTCGACCACCTCGCACTCTTCTCCTACCAAAAGGCTTCAATCTCAAGGGGAAATCCAATTGCTATTTCGAATTTCGCAATATCGACAGGGAGGAACATAATAGCACAAAACAGCAATGGCTTCCTCTACATCTGCCGCCGACGAAAAGGCCCGGGTTCAAGAACACCTCAATCGGGTGTCTGCTAGGGACAACGAGAAGAATCACCAGGACGAGAACATCTACAGCGAGTCTCTCATCGGTGCAGAAAGCACAGACGACGACGAGGGTCCGGCTGCGGGCCCTTCGCGGCCCCGTGCTGACCATGGCGACCATGGCGACCATGCTGGCCGTGCGGTTGATGACGACCATGCCCCGCCAATGTACTCTGGCCCGGCATCGCCGGCCCAAGAAGCTGCTCTTGTGAGCCAAGGCGGCAGTGCTGCAGCAGCCGCTGCCGCAGCTGCTGCGAAACGAGGTCCGCCAAGATACCCCGGCCTTCTGCATCTCGACTACCGCCTATACGCCCCTCCGTTGTTTGAGCTGTCCGAAGACAAGACAACGATCAAATCGAATGCCTCGTATCTGTCATCAACGGTATCAGCCCTGGCCAACCTTGTACGCGAGCAAGCCACGATTCCACCGAAACCGATCATCCACATTACCGGTCAGCGCGGGCGCAAGGTGGACTTTTCCGTTAAGATCAACCTGATGAACCTGCTAGTGTCGGACGATCTCCGCAGGCGCATGAACTACGTGCGGTGCGTCGGCCGCAACGAGCTGGCCATGCGCGGCGGCAGCTCCAAGACCCCGTCGGTCGTGCCCGACATTGAGAGCAGCGATGCCGCCAGCGCCATCGATCAATGGTGCCTGCAGTACGTCAATGACCCGGCCTCTGTCAAAGTTTTCGTGCTTGAGCGGCAGGTGGCCAACATGGACATCAACTGGCTAGAAGGACAGGTGCGCAGTCTGGTGGCTAGCACGGGCTACAAGGGCGCCGTGACCGTCAAGTTTCCTGTCACGCACGCCCGGGTGGTGGTGCAGTCCCCCGACAAGGTGAACAAGTTCTTCACCTCTGTGACCACCCTGTTCACGGGAAAGAGCACATACGAGGTTGTCAAGTCTGTGTGGCCGTTCGCAACACACAAGAGCGGCGAGCCGGGCCGGAAATATGCCGTCCAGAGCGAGCAGACATGGTGGAAAGAGTGGCGCGACCCCATCCGCTACGCAATCAGCATGAAGCGTGTCGGCTGGGTGACGAACGAGGACAAGCTCGAAGTCCTGATGGAGGGTGTGGGCAAGGGCATCACGGTCATCGAATGGGGTAGTGAACATACCTGAGCCGAAGGAGGTTTAAAGTTTAGCTCTTAATATCTGTACGGAGTACCTTCTGGTTATAAATGCGGCGGGATGGATTTCCTTGGCCAGCATTCTGAGCGACGGAGTTTGGATACAAAGGGAAAGTCATGACTTAATTTTCTTCTTTTTTTATGTTTTCCTTTCATTTTAATTTTTGCGGGCTTCCTTTATTCTTTAATTTCATCTTGGATCTGTTACTTTCGCTATGTTCCGGCCATCGCAACCTCCTTCGCACTTCTACAGTCCTTGGAAACCAGTACCTTTACCTCGCGTTGATGTGACTCAACTCTGCCATTTGGTGCAAGGCTGCGCCACAACCTACGCTCCACAACATCGCCGAGTTGATGAAGCTGGCCATTGAACTTGAACAGGCTGTTCAGTCATGCATATTTCAGCCTGGCCTGGCCATAAGCTGATACTAGCACATCCATGTTCTTCACTTTGGTGTCATTCTCGCCACTGAGTCACCATACAACACGCTGGATGGCTGGCTATATCTTTAAGCCCACTGTGTCTACGTCTTACGCCTTACGACTTCGAAGGACATCCCCCACAAAGGCTGATGTTTTCTGAGTCACTGCCCGGCCCCCAGACATGATCCTACTAGACTTCACGGCAGTATACTCCTCCATACACAAGCTGAGTGCCTTGCATGGAGCCTTGTGTAGCTTCATTTTCGCAAGGTAATTCTACTCATAAAAGATCAGTGGCCGTCTCTTCCAATGCCGAGACTCAAATTCAGCAACAAGACGAAAGCATTTCATATTCAAGTATTCCGACTCCGCTTGCTCATTTCCATTCATCTTTTCACTTTTCACTTTTCATTTCTATACCATTATAGCTCATAACGATTGTAGCTATAGATCATGGCGACCACTAACCCTAAGACAGCTTCGTTTTCTCTTAACTCACACGCTACGGCCTTGTGCATTATTCCACCAGAAGAATGTTGGGCGTCCATCGACCGTCTTCGTTCACTATACGACAAAGCCTACCGCAAATGGCCTCCCCATGTCAATTTAGTTTATCCCTTTGTGCAGCCCGAAAGCCTTGAAGCTGCTTCTCAGCGGATCTCAAAGTATGTACAGTCAGAGAGCCCCGGCCGCATCGACATCGATCTCAATACAGCCGGTGTTTTCACCCATCGTCAGGAGAAAACCTTGTTTCTCAGAGATGGCCGTAATGATGAAAGTGCCGAGCCGCTTCTTCGGCTCCAGGCCGGCCTGGTGGCGGCTCTGGTAGGAAGATCGAACGGGGAACAAGACAGGGGCAAAATCTCTCGCATGCATATGACGGTGGCTCAGAGTAGCGGTTCAACTCCGTATACGTCTCCAGCATCAGATGTAGATGGAGCGGATCCGGACGTGCTTCCGAGCGACACACTTGGCCACGCGTACCGATTTCTCTTACACAAGGTCGAGAACATGCCACCAATTTCATGGCAGGTTGACCGACTACATGTTCTCGTGCGCGAACGACTTACACGACCAGACGCCAAGCACAGTGACAGAGATATCAACACCTCGTCGAGTCGTATGCGTCTCTGGGGCGTGCTGCACCTGGCCACCGGTATCATTGAGAAGCTCGAGCGATCGACGCCCTTCTACCAAGAGCTGCCAGTTGACAGTATCGGGCAATCCGGAGAAGACGTGGCCGATGATGATACTGTTGAAGCTTTGAGGTACCCGGCCGGGGAACTGCCAGCCTTTCAAGCTGTCACATATGCCCCTGAAGAGGATGAATGGATTCGGTGCTCAGATGATCCCGGACTGTACTCATCGCTTCCTGCGGTAGCATCTCCGGGCTCTCTGTCTATCTCTACATACAACGTTCTTGCAGAGTTTGAGTGGCCTCCCAAGGAGGACCGTTTCCCACTCCTCCTCAAGAACATTGTGGCCTCTAACGCAGCCGCCGATGTCCTGGTCCTCCAAGAGGTGACAGATCACTTTCTTTCAGCTTTGCTGGCCGATCACCGGGTGCGTTCTGCTTACCCTTTTGCATCTCATGGTCCTCCCAACCAGCTGGACATGGATCCCCTTTCCAGCCATCTGAATATGGTTGTGCTCAGTCGCCGGCCATTCTCGTGGACCTGGCTGGGCTTCGAACGCCCTCACAAGGGTGCTTTGATAGCCCGGTTTAGCCGCCAAGATGACGACGACTACGACGAACAAGACAGCAGGTACGGGCTTGTCCTAGCCACCGTCCACCTCACCCACGGACTCACAAACGGCTCTGTCAGCGCCAAGCGCAACGAGCTGCAGCATTTGTTCAACCATCTGCAGCAGCAATACCCGCCCTCGATGGCCGATACGGTGGTAGTGGCGGGCGACCTAAACATTCACACCTCCTCGTTTGCGGTTGACGCAGCAGTCCGACGCAAGGGGATCTCTATGCAGTCTGCACAGTACGTCGAGACTGGCTTTGATGACTTGTTTTCCCAACACGGTTTTGTCGACGCCTACAGTGTAGTCGAGCAATTTGCAGTGGACAACGACGAGGAGACCGACGAGGTGAAGCATGAGCGGAGACACCACAACAGCGGCATTGCAATGTACGACGGCGAAGAGGGATCAACATATAACCCATTCACCAATGCCCTGGCAGCAAGAATTGTGGGCAGCGGGCTCAACACACGACCAGAGCGGTTTGACCGCATCCTTGTCCGTGGATCTGGCAAGAGTCGTGACGACAGTGGTGTCAACTACGACAGCTATCGTTCAAGTGACTCTTATGCAGTCACTCAATATAACACCTTTGGATTCCCGCCTAGAACGGAGGACTACACTTCGCCGGCAGCATACGCCAGCGACCATTGGGGCATTCGCTGCACTCTCGGCCAAGTGTTCAGCGATGTCAGTGATATTGTCGAGGATGATGGGCTTGCTGGGCATTCGGAAAAGGCAGAAGCAGAACAAAAAGGTATCAACAACCAGCACATCTCTGCCGACGTTGAGAAGCTCATTGTTCCTGTCGAGCCAGCCCACGCCCCTGCTGGCCCTCTAGCAGACCCTGAATCTGTCACCTCTGCTCTTGGAGAGCTCGGTACCATTACCTTGAGCGATGATATCGCCCGTCGCAAGGCAGCTTTTGAGCGACTCCAAGCGATCATTCTCAACGCATCAGAGGAAGCCGAGGAGTCACCCACAGCCAACAAGCTGCCGCGCCAGCTAGTGGTTGTGCCTGTTGGGTCTTACGGCCTCGGCGTCTGGACTCCAGCCTCGGATATCGACTGTCTCTGCATCGGTGCTTTTGGTGCACAGACATTCTTTACTCTCGCAAGCCAGCGACTGCGGGCTGCTGGGGCTGCTGTGAATGCGGACCCGGAGTCCTCTGTCAGAATTATCCGCCGTGTTCGTGCCCATACTGGCACGATGATGGAGCTGGAGGTCAACGGAATCCGCATGGACCTGCAATATTGCAGTGCCGGTCTCATTGCCGAGACGTGGCCTGCTGCATTGGTCCTGCCGCCCACGCATCCCATATTCACCATCTCTCCACACATTTTGTCCAAGCTCAAGGCTGCGCGTGATCTATACTACCTCCGCAAGTCCTTCCCGGAGACTACATCATCAGGCGAAGAAGGTGACGCAGGCGATGCCGCCGAGCACGAAATCTGCACGGCTAACAACTTCCGCACGGCACATCGTGCCATCAAGGCATGGGCGCGCTCCCGGGGTCTGTATGCTGCACGCTTTGGGTACTTGGGTGGTATTCAGATTGCTATTCTTCTTGCCCGTGTTATGAAGTTGATGCAGCGCGAAATCAACAATGCGGCTGATGACGACAGTGCTACCACTACGACTCCGTATACTATTGCCGACATTCTCGTCACTTTTTTCCAGCACTATGCCGGCTTTGACTGGAAGACCAAGATGGCGTTTGACCCCTACTTCCATAACGAGAAATCACCTTACTCGCCAACGAGCCGCGAGCCCCTAGCCATCCTCGGATACCATCGCCCTCAGCTCAACACCAGCATGGCCGCCTCGGTCCCATCAGTGCGAGTACTTGCCGAAGAGTTCCAACGCGCCTCTCGGTTGTTTACAGATGGTTCCAGTGGTCTCACCTGGAGCAAGTTCCTCCGAGGAGGAAATAGTAGCACCAGTGATAGCGGCCCCGAAGAAAACGGAGGTCTATCTCCGGGCCCGGCCGAGTTTGTACAGACCTACCGCAGCTACGTCAAAATCGATCTGCAGTACTGGGGTCTATCTTTGTCCAGAGGATCTGCCTTTGTGGGATGGCTCGAGTCGCGCTGTGTCTTGCTCCTTGTTGATCTTGCCCGCCGCCTTCCCGAACTCAATGCTCGCATCTGGCCTGGTCGCTTCGTCGAGGTGGACGAACATGGCAAGGACAATAACGGTGGTGGTGGAGAAAGCGCTGAGGGAGACCGCCAGTACCAGGGCTGCTATCTAATCGGCCTCGAACTTCCAGAGAGCATGGCCCGTGAGGAGCGCCGTGTTGCTCTAGGCACTCTGCAGTCGGTTCTGGCACACTTTGAGAAGCAGATCCGTCGCGGTGGCGACGGGCACACCGACCTGACCAACTTTGACCCCCAATGGCAGTGGGTAGGCATCAATATCACCAACCGCGCCGACATCGGTGATGCCAGCCGACTTCGCCTTGACAGCCGCGCCTGGGGCGAATACACCCTGGGCGACGATGAAAACGACGAGGACGATGACGACGAGGAAGATGCGCAAGACAGTGGGGACATTGACGCCGGCGACGACAGCGCTGAGGATGGCGACCACGATCTGGCCAGGGCCAAGGCAAGCACGAAGTCTAAAGGCAAGGACAAGGACAAGAAGAAGCTACCGATGGCTGTGGTCCACCGACCCAACGGCGGCGCCAAGTTCCGCACTGCACAGGATGTGATCAAGCGTCTGCGCTGGGATCCGCACCTTGACCGCAGCGACTTTATCGTGGGCTACGAGGACCGGTTCCTTGGAGCACGCGAGAAGCCCTTGGAGATGTGGAAATCGGAGCAGACGGACGAGGAGTTTATTCCGCAGCACCGCATCCTGTACTTCCGTCGGCGCAGCGACGATGTTATTGTCTGGGACAGGCGGACTCGCAAGGATGTGATCTTCGGGAGTGGTGTTCGGGAGTAGTGCCGTAATATGCTAGATAGCGAGTATATTGATTGTATATTGGACCTTTTTAGGACGTCTATTTGCACTGCTGGTTTCCTTAAATACACCGCAAACACACAGAGAAACAGAACTGCCAATAGTCAGACAACAAGAAGTAATCAATCAAATCTATCTGGGTATCTACATGACGCACCAACTTCCAAGAACTCCGAAATAAATATAAAGAAATGCTGGCAGCCAATCGTGCCCGATCAGCCAGCCATGTCGTGGTCTTCGGCCTCATCCACCCGACGCTGGACCTCGGCTGCCGCGTCCTCCCATTCTGCCTCGTACTGCAGCTTCGCCCGCCAGTTGCGGCCTGTGTCGATGATCTGGTCGACCGGGAACCGCTTGGCAGTCGCTGAGAAGCCCTCGGTCGCGGGCGGCCTACTTTGGTCAAAGTGTCTGAGACCTGTCGAAGGCGGCGGCTTCTTGCCGACAACCTTCCAGAGGTACAGCTCGTCGGCGCTGTTCTGGTGCCCGTCAATTGCATTGGCGTGTGCTTCTTCCTTGAGCTCATCGCCAATGCGGTTCTTGAGGATCTGGCGCGCCCAGTTGACATTCGGAAAGCCCGTGGCAGAGTGGGTGAGGATTTCCTCGGCTTCAAGGCTTATGCGCCCTTCTGTGTCATCGCTGTCGATGTTGCTGTCGTCGTCATCGGCGCCATTAGAGTCGTTGTCGTCTTCCTGTACATCTTTCAGGGCTTCTGTCTGAAGTGCCGCAGTGGCTCCCAGTCCAACTGGTGTTGGTGTCGGTTCAGGTTCGAGTTCGTGCTCGGCCTCGCTGTACGTCATGGCATCGTCGTCCTCGTCGTAAATTTCGTCACCGCCCCTGTACTTGGCCGATATGATATGCATGTTGGAAAAGGCACCGGCACTGCGGGAAACATGCAGTCCAAGCCGGCGCGGACAGCGTGCCCAAAACTCCTGCATGTCTCTCTTCAGCCCAAGCGTCGATATAGCAGCGTGCACATCACTCACGTGCACTACGTTTTTATTCAGGCGTTTGAACGACTCTGCTTGCTGCGCGCGGTCGCGAGACTGGCTCATATGGATAGCGGTGGCAACGAGCCGCTGCGTGAGCGAGAACACAATCTCATACATGTCCTTGAGTGCAGATGTCTGCACAGCCGGCAGCTCGCTGCCCAAGCCCAGGTAGTTGTCCTCCTTGGAGACACCGTTCATGAAGACGCGCTCGGACAGGAGAAGCATGTTGGGCGTGTTTAATAACGAGAGCGCTGGGACGGCCTCTGGCCGCATCTCGCTCTGCATCTGGGCAATGATGCTCTCGGAGCGAATCGCCTCTGTCCCCGGCATGGGCGAAATCGACCGGTTACTCGCGTCGTCGTCTGCGGCCACACCTGCCGATGCCAGCGCGGCTTTCGAGAGGTGGCCACAGTTCACGCCGTTGACAAGCCAGTGCGGTCCCCATGCACGCTCTTCGTTCTTGGCTTCGTCTCGCGCCTCACGCTGCACCACGAGATCGGCTTCCACGTCAAGGGCTGCGCAACACTTGTTGCCGATCTCGACGGCCGCGGGAAACTCCGACAGCGGCAGTGGCAGAAGTGGGTCGCGGAGTCTCCCACGGCGCTCGTCAGTGTCCTTGCGTAGAGCGTAGAGGTAGTGGCGCACTTCAATCTCGCTCTTTGTAGACAGCCGCTTTACAATGCCCTGCACGTCGTCTCTGCCCAGCCGGCTGATTGCCTCATAGAGCAGTTCTTTTTCCTCCTCTTCCCAGACGGTGAGGCCGAATTGTGTTGTCTTTAACTGCGGCAGCACATCTGGCACATACCGCCTTCGTATATCTTCGATGTCGTCGTTGAGCAGGTCGACATACCGAGGGTTCAAGGCCCGTCTTATGCGCTTGCGAGGCTGCGCTCGGTGCTCTAGGTTGGCGGAGGCTTGAGAGAATGCACTATCGAGAGAACGCTTGCGATTGAACCGGTGGATTTCCACGTCACTTTCGCTCTCGCTCTTGACATAGTCACTGTCGTCCCCCGCGGCATCGCCTCTGTCGTTGGTATCGTCGTCGTCGTCGCCCTCGCCCTCGTCCTCTCTAGGCTCGCCATCGTATTCTATAGACTTCAACGGGATATTTGAGATCGAGTGCTCACGTTCAAGAGCGCCCCCGGTCTTCATGTCCCCATTTGTCTCTCGTGTAGACTCATCTGACGGCGAGGGAGATGAGACCTGAGATATAGAATGCCACGATGAGGCTGACGATGACATGGCTGCTGCTTGTCGCCTATGCCAGGCCGGCCGTTTCTCATCTGTGTCTTATATAATTGGTTTCCGTGAGTGTTTCCATCAGTCCAGAGCCGTTTTCGGTGGATGGAACTTGAGATTAAGTGCTTTTCGTCTGCATCGTTTTCGAAGCTCCGCGTTTGTTTTGCTTCCTAAAGATGAAGATCGTGACTTTCCCAGTGAGTTTAGGCTTTTAGGTGGGTCTCTTCCGCTGCCAAACTGTCTTTTCAGGCGTGTCTTGCTTGTCTTTAGTGAGTGCACGAGAGCTTTGCGTACACGTGATAAATCACGTGCATCTTCAAGGCTGAAAATAAAACAACCTCACTTCACAGGTCATCCCAGCGTCGAAAGGGCATTGCATAGTGCTATGCAGTTGTTGCGCATACAATGAAATGCTGGGCCCCGTCAAGTGGCAGATAGCATGGCGTACTTTATCAGTCGTTGTCCGGACGAAGCCATGGCGCCCATTTTCTACAGCGGCCCGGCGGTCAGCCAAAGCAAAAGCGACACCGGAACTGACTGTTGCCGACAGCGCCAGGCCGACGGCAGAGCCGGCATTGTTACTACGTGACTATCAGGAAGAATGCATCAAATCAGTTTTGCGCTCGTTGGCTCTGGGAAAGAAGCGTCTGGGCGTTTCGCTGGCAACAGGCGCCGGCAAGACGGTTATCTTCACACAGCTGCTTGATCGTGTCCAGGCACCCTCGCCCGACGCCTCTCAGACCCTGATTCTAGCCCATCGGCGCGAGCTTGTGGAGCAGGCTGCACGGCACTGTACGCGTTCCTATCCAGACAAGAAGATCGAGATTGAGATGGGGTCGCTTCATGCAAGTGGCACAGCCGACATCACTGTGGCCAGCATCCAGTCGATTACATCTGGTGAGCGCATCACCAAGTTCAATCCGAACCGATTCAAGCTTGTTCTTGTCGACGAAGCTCATCATATTGTCGCGCCGGGCTACATGCGTGCTCTAGGGCACTTTGGCCTTGCCGACAAGGAGTCTAGCCAGAGCCCCGACGCGCCTGCGTTGGTTGGCGTGTCTGCTACGTTCTCGCGGTTCGATGGCCTCGCCCTGGGCGCAGCTATTGACGAAATTGTCTACCACAAGGACTATATCGAGATGATTGGTGACGGGTGGCTCTCCAACGTCATTTTTACCACTGTCGAGTCCACGGCCGACCTGTCACAGGTTCGCAGCGGCGGTATCGGCAAGGATTTCCAGACTGGCGATCTATCGCGGGCAGTTAACACGCCGCAGGTCAACGAAATCACAGTGCGAACATGGCTCGCAAAGGCATGGGAGGCCGGGCGCAAGTCGACGCTGGTCTTTTGTGTTGATCTAGCTCACGTTGCCGACCTCACAGCCACATTTCAACGACACGGAATCAAGGCGCAGTATATCACTGGCGACACCGACAAGGTGGAACGAAGCAACCGGCTTGACGCGTTCAAGAACGGAGAATTCCCTGTGCTTATCAACTGCGGTGTGTTCACCGAGGGCACCGATATACCCAATGTGGACTGCATCGTGCTGGCACGCCCAACCAAGTCCCGCAACCTACTGATCCAGATGATCGGCCGCGGTATGCGGCTGCACAAGGACAAGGCCAACTGCCATGTCATTGATATGGTTTCGAGTCTCGAGACTGGTATTGTGACAGCGCCCACGCTATTTGGCCTCGACCCTAGCGAGCTGGTCTCGGGTGCCACGGTGGAGGATATGCGCGCACTGAAAGAAAGCCAGGATGCGAGAACTTCCGGAGGCTCTCGCGTTTCAAGAGCAGCAGATATCGCGCCAATCAAGAGCATCAGCCTGACCGAGTACGAATCCGTGCTTGATCTCATTTCTGATACGTCGGGCGAGCGCCATATCCGGGCCATAAGTCAAAATGCGTGGGTGCAGGTGGGAAAGGACAAGCACGTCCTGTCTGGCCCAACGGGCACCTATCTCCGGATTGAGAAGCTGCCGGGCCGAGCCAAGAACAAGGATGAGGACGACGAGGACGAGGGAGAGCTCGTGCTTGTACGGGACCCACACGAGATTGAAGATGACTTTGACATGGAGCACCACGAACCTCGGGCCAGCCAAGAAAGGACGTCGCCGAAACAGCCAAGCAAAATCGCGGAAATGTATCGTGCAGTTGAGGTGCGCGCTTTGCCCGCTGGTATTTCCAAATCACCCTTTGCTGCGCCTCGCGAAGTGTGCCGCGGCGAAGAATTTATGAATGTCGTGCAAGCGGCCGACAACTACGCGTCCAAGATTTTTCCCCGGGCGTTTATCCACAGGTACCAGCCGTGGCGCAAAGGTCCGCCAACCAAGGGACAGCTAGACTTTATCAACAAGGTCCGGGGCAAGAAGCAGGAGCCGCTCAGCGACACGGACATCGACAAGGGCAAGGCATCGGACATGATTACCAAGATCAAGCATGGTGCAAGAGGACGGTTCTCTGACATGGACGCCGTCCGCAAACGCAGGGAGAAGAAGGCCACGCGTGAAAAGGAGCAAAAAGAGAGAGAAGACGTCAGAGTAGGGCCACTAAGGCCATGATCAACACCTCGGTACTGTAGTATAGCGTATGGACATGATTCAGCTTATGAATGCACCGGCCGTAAGTATGTTCAATGAAATGCTTAAATCTATGCTGTTGCCTGTTACTATAACCCGAAAAAAACACCATAAGTACCCCCTAATAACAAAAAGAAAAACCTATACCGTCCAGAATATCCACCAGTTACACTTTATATATATTTCTCTTTCTATGCAGACCGAGATTGTCCGCATAAAAACGCCAAACATCCGGAATCAAGATAGTTTAGATATTCCATAGATGCAAACGATGGTCTATAACGCGAAACGACAGAGTGCAAGTGGAGGACAGACCCCTCGAGTCGTAGTGGCCGCGGGTCAGGAGCATGGCTGACCGATGGGCATGGGTATAATGCTCTGGCTACTCTTAGCTTGGCTTTTCATGGACACTAGGGACGGCACAGGCTTCACTTACAGGTCAAGGGGACGCCGCCACCTGTCTTGCTGTTCACAAATCTGAAATGCTGATAACATTTTCGTTTACTCCAGCTCAATGGTGCCGGGGGGCTTCGAGGTCCTGTTGTTGTTAGAATAAAGTTGCTACGAAGAAGCTCGACGGGAGACTTACAGGTCGTAGGTCACGCGAGACACGCCGTCGACAGAGTTGACAATGGTGCGGGCAATGTCCTGCAGCAGCTTCCAGGGGAACTCGAAGGCCTCAGCGCTCATGAAGTCGCTCGTGGTGACGGCACGGAGACTAAAAAGGTTAGACTTGGTTCTGATGGGCGCAATGAGTGAGTGTCGAACTTACATGATGATGTAGCCGTACACACGGGTATCACCCATCACACCAACAGCTTTATATGTTAGTAACATATTATGTAATCACGCATGTGCGAGACTGCTATGCTGAGACCTACCCTTGTTGGTGTCAACACCGGCATAGGCTTGCGACATCTAAAGAGTTAATAGGTGGTTCAAAATGGGAAAAGATTAACGGGAATGAACAAACCTGATCGTAGATGCCAGCCTCCTTGATCATGCTGATGTAGATGTTGTCGGCCTTGCGGGCAATCTCAACGCGCTCGGGGGTAACCTCGCCGAGAATGCGGATGCCGATACCGGGGCCGGGGAAGGGGTGGCGCATGATGAGGTCGTGGTGGATGCCGAGCTTGCGGCCGATCTCACGGACCTCATCCTTGAACAGGAGTCTCAGGGGCTCGAGAAGCTAGTTTGTTAGTATGAACTCAACGAGCATAGCGTGGGGATGGTGATATGAACTTACACGAAGGCCTTGCTGTGAAGGAGAAGCAATGTTAGCCATGATGCTCACTAAACTGTCGTTCTATTAATCGTAGACTTACGCCGTCCATCATGCGCTGGGGCAGACCGCCAACGTTGTGGTGGGCTGAAGAAGTTAGCAATGATGCCATGAAAGATTAAGAGAAGCGATGGCAGACTCACTCTTGATCGTTGCCGAGGGACCCTTGAAGCTCAGGGACTCGATACTATAGGGCGACGTTAGCTAAAAAGCACGAGCAAGAAGGGGTCGTTGTAAAAACGATGACATACACATCGGGGTACAGGGTGCCCTGGAGGAACCACTCAACCTTGCCGGCGTTGGGAGTGTTCTCGGCGTCCTTCTCAATCTGCATGTGTTAGTTGGTACTCTTGAAGGCGACTTGCATGGGAGATACATACCCGAATAGCCTCCTTCTCGAACAGGTCGATAACTATAAGCGTGGTTAGTTGTCATCTCACAAGATCACAAGAGACGTCGAGTTCAAAACAACATGGACATACAGGTCGAGCCGATGATCTTGCGCTTCTTCTCGGGGTCAATGACGCCCTGAAGGCGGCCCAGGAAAAGGTCGACGGCATCAACAACAGTCAGGTTGATGCCCAGGTGCTTGCCAAGGGTCTCCTTGACCTGCTTGCACTCGTCCAGGCGCATGAGACCATTGTCAACCAGGACGGCGTGGAAACGGTCGCCGATGGCCTCCTTCATCAGCTTGGCAGCAACAGTGCTGTCGACGCCGCCAGACACGGCACCGATAACCTGAGCACGGTCGCCGACAAGAGTCCGGATGCGGGTGATCTCCTGCTGGACAAAGTCGCCCATCTTCCACTCGGGCTTAGCGCCGCAAATGTCGACGCTGAAGTTGCGGAGCAGCTCGCTGCCACGGGGGGTCTGCAGCACGAGTTAGTTTGGTAAAAACAAAACAGCAGCGCATGGACGCAGAAGGCGATGACGTACGTGCTCCAGCTCGGGGTGGAACTGGACACCAAAGATGTCCTTGGTCTTGTGGGCAATGCTGGCGAACTCGGAGTTCTTGGTGCTGCCAACGACAACGAAACCCTCAGGCAGGGACACGAGCTTGTCAAAGTGGGACATGTAGACTAGGGCTGTTAGATGCTGCTGCAGATAGGTTCACGGTAGAGCAGCAGAGGGTCGTTGCTTACCGTGCATGGACTCGCCAATGCCAGCGAAAAGGCGGTCGACGTGGGCGTCAACCTTGTTGATGTTCACATCAGCGTGGCCGTACTCTATTGAGCTGTTAGTTTCGTGCGTATATGTAGAGCGGTGGTGTTGGTAGAGAGGTGGTGTTGTTCGACTGAGCCGTCAGAGGGGGTCGTACCGCGTGCCTCGCCACGTGCGACGTTCTTGTTGTTGATCTGCCAAGCAACTTCCTGTTGGGACGATTAGCGAAACGGTTTGGCATTCAAGGGATTGAGCGGCAGTATGCAGCATACCTGGCAACCGTAGCTACAAGAAGAGTGGTGTTAGTATCATTATGCAAGCCGTGCATGATCTGCGCAGCGCTGAGAGTGGATTCTTACCAGATGCCCCTAGAGAATTCGTTAGCAACTACTTCAATCTGACTCATACTTTGCGGTATGAAAAAAAGGCACCAAGAACAAAAACATACAAAATAGGGACACCAAGATCAAAGATGGCACGGTCGACGTCTTTATGACACTGTTAGTACTTTCGTGGGCTCGAGATAGGATCGGACGGGGCGGGGATCGGAAGCTTCATACGGGGAGCACCCTCGTCGTAGACAGAGGAGGGACCACCGGACAGGATGATGCCCTTGGGCTTGAAAGGAAGATCGGCCAGCTTGGTCGTGCACGGCAGCATCTCGGCGTAGATATCAAGACCACGCAGACGGCGCAGGATCAGGTGGCTCGTCTGGCTACCAAAGTCGAGCACCAGGATGGTCTGTCGCTGTCAGTTATGCCCAGAAGGTGTGTTTTTGGTGTAATTGAGCACAGATTGGCCACAGGAGTAGCCAAGGCCGTTTCCATGTCACAATCGGGCGTCCAACTCCAACAGCAGAGACGAAGATGCAAACGGACGGGGCGATCGCGAAGAACGTCTTGATAGAGGGGCGGCTGAGAGTACATACGTCGAATTTGTTGTGGGGGGCCTCAGCCTTGGTAACGGTGGTCATTCTGGCGGTTTGGGTGGGCGAAATGATCAATATATTGAACGTATCGGACGAGATATGGTGGTGACGCAGAGAGAAACGCAGAGAGAAAACTCGCGATGTTGCGAGGAGAGGGCGTCGTCTAAGAAAAAAAATCCTTATCGGCTCCGATAAGACGCGACTGACTCAAAGATCGGCTGCCCCTCGTTGCGATAGAAGTGGGGATCGTGACCAATCACGTGTCACTTATACGTAACTTAGCATCACGGTGGTGAGTAGCTCAACTTAACAGCACGGTTTGTATTTCTTGATTGTATTTCCCCTAAGTGCTGTGATGTTTTATGAAGAAGAAGAAAAAGAAGAGAAAATAAATACAAGGAGAGAAGAAAGAAAGAGAGAAAGAAAGAAAGAAAATACTGCTTTCGTCTTCGACAATATTATAGCTACAATAAAATAAACACAAATACGACGCCCATTCCCATCAGATCGCATAAATCACAAACAAATCAACCCATGCAACTAAAAACAGAGCCGTACTAGCAATGCATGAACCGACACTGGACTTTGGTCTATTCATGCCCGGGAGTGGTTTCTCGAGAGGGGGGTGCAGAATCAGGAACATATTCGCCAATAGAAGTGAGGCTTTCATGCTTCACATTGATGGGGACCAATGGCTGCACTTCAAACACTGTACCGGTGAAGTTCTCTTGTCCTCTTTTTACTCTTTTGGCGGGGGGAGACTCTACTGGTGGCGATGCTAGTGCGCGGCCTGACAGTGCAACGACTGCTGGAAAGAGGATGCCCCTGGGCTTCCGCGACAGCTGCTTCTCGCGCTCTTGAAACTGAAGAATCTGATGCGCAGACTCGCGGAACCAGAGATGCTTGGCGGCTTTTGCAGCAGATGGCCGCGCGAGCGGCTGGGGATTTAGACAGGACAGAATGAAGTCGAGTCCGTTTTGAGAGATCGGGCCATTGCACTGCCCGACACGCCTGATATTGATAAGCACAATGATGTTCTCAATATCTGACTCCGTACATGTCGGGCTGAATTCCTCGACAGGCTCGTTTCCAGAGAGCAGCTGAAGTGCGAGGACGCCAATAGACCAGATGTCGACAGCAACACCATGCGGTTGAACAGACCGTTGCGCCTCACTATTATAGATGTTAGATAATAAGAACCAGAGGATAATACATGGTAAAAACTCACGGTGCACGGTAAACATCGGTACCAACGTGAGAGGTCAGTCTCCCTAGACTCGTGACCCCTGCACAGCCAAAGTCGGCGAGGACAATGCGGTGGTGCATGTAAAAACTCGAGGAGCAGAGAACATTTTCTGGTTTGATATCTCGGTGTGCGACGCCCTTGCAGTGGAGATAATCCACCGCACGTAGCACCTGTGAAATGATCCATTTTATCTCGAGCTCGGGAATGGTTTGCTCGCGCTCGAGAAGAGAAAACAGGTCCCCCCCCGTCGCGAGATCTGCAAAGGTATACCTGCATCGTTGAGTTCATATGGCGAAGTAATGAGAGGAGAGAGGAGAACGCACATGGTATTGCTGGTCTTGAATGCCCTGTGGAAGGCTATGATATTGGGCTACAGGTGTCAGACGATGCAAAGCCATACAAGGTACTGCCGAGTGAGAGAACGCACATGATCGAGTTGACTCCAGATGGCCATTTCTCGGTCAACACGCTCAATGGCGGACTCATATCGCTTCTGTAGAGAAGATAGATCGTGGACTTTGCAAATGAGTTGTTTCCGTGTCTTGATGTCGACGGCAAGGTAGACATTGGCGAACGCACCACTGCCGAGAATCGTTTCCTTGATCAAGTACTGGTCTGCAAACAGCTGTATTGTTAAACTTGTAGATTGCACGCAGGAAACCGTCACCCTGTTCCTTACTGATGCATCCGCTCTCTGGAGGGGTGTCAAAGGAGATCGTTCCGCTGCGCCATTATAGTCACAGAGGCGGAGAGAGCATGGCCCAACCGAGATGGTGTCGTTGTTTTCCAGCAGCCGGGCCGGGGAGACAGAGGGCGCTTTGCCCACAAGGTTGCCGTTCACAAATGTCCCAGATGCAGACTGGCAGTCGCGGACATATACCAGCGCCGGGTACTGTTCGTCCTTGTCAAACAAGACCGAGTAGATCTCGCAATGAACGAACGAGACCTCCTTGTTTTGGAAGCGGAGATTGCTGTGGTGGTCAGCGGTGCTAACATAATAAACCAATTTGGCAAATGCGGCCCAAAACAGGATGGTATGGCTACCATTTCTTCGAGTCTCTGCCGATTGTGATGATCTGCCCTGCACGGAATGGTACTTTCACCACTGTAACAGCACGGGCATATCTGGTCAGCGGATGCATATAGGGCCATACCGAATGTCAGTATGTAGACAGACCTTGCTTGAACTCGCCAAATGTGAGGCTTTCAATCTCGAGGTATGCTAGAGGCGCGCGCGGCGCCCCTTCCCCGTTTACAGCAAGCTGTATTGTCTGCGGTAACGCTGGCGAGGCGACTGGAAGTGGAAGAAGCTCGGCCATGGCGCTGACTGTATGAGAGGGGTGTAGACGTGAAGCTAACACCATGAAAGAGAGAGGATGAAGAAGGCCCAAAAGACGGCATCACGATGAAAGCGAATGCCATACATTTTGGCCTTGAATTGTCGTACTTTTTTTTCTATTTGGAAGGTGCTGTGGTGGTTCTTTCCTGCATCATCGCCAATATCAGCCGTCAAGAAGGAGCGACTGGTCACTGATACTAAACTTCAGGAAGGAGCCGACAAGACAGATGCTTATAGTCACGTGCATTGATTCAACTTCAGGCATCGCGATGCAGCTTTGGCGATGCTTTCTCGAGAGCTTGACCGAGGAATGCTCTGCGCCGGTGCTAGTGGAGCCCGCGAATAGCTTCAACACCAGCAGAGCTTGCAGAGCTCTAGTCCGCCACTGTAAAGTACAGACCAGCAGCGTCAGCTTGCATGGTTACAACTGACAGGTATGACAAGCTTGTCTGACACCACCCCTCCTTCAGAGCTTCATCGGAGAAATACTCGACGGGGCGAGTTGCTGCAACATACTGCAACGTTGACAATAAACGTTGTCCACATCTGGGTCAGGGTCTTTCTCTGATCGTATCCACGGCCCTGTCCACATACCACGATAGGGCTGTGGCAGACCCATGCGCAATAGATCATTCACTAGTAGTTAAGAGCACTCTACGGTACATTCTGGATGGATACTCAGCATGCAAGTCACGGTTTAGATCCATAAAGTTTGGAAGCATACAGCTCGGTTTATTTTTTGTTTTGCTTGTCGGTTCAACTATGTTTTTTCCTCCTCAAAGGAGCCAAAAAAGATAATATCGGGTTGTGCGAGAGGTAAGTTCCGATACGGCATGAAACCTGAAACCCTTCTCAAATTCACGACCTCGTGAAAGATTGTCTGCCAGACAAAGCACAAGTGCCTTGCTGGCCATGGATCAGCTCCGAAATAAGGGAATCCCACCCCACCTCAAAAAGATGCCGTAGCCCGTCCCGCCCACAGCCGCTTCCAGCATAGGACAGCAGTTTCGATCTCCTTTGCCGTGGTCAAGAGTGTTGGCCAGGGTGTGGTGTTCGCGTGCTGGTGGAAGTGACACACGGAAAAGCTCCGTGCTGGACGTTGGCGAGGTATGGCATGTCTTTGGTTGTTGTTTGCCATCGGTTAAGAGTTGGCGACAGGGGTTAAGGCTGCGTGCTCTTTGGCCGGTGCGAGTGGAGTGCGGGGCTGACTAGAAGTCGTGTAGATGGAAGTCATTTACTTGCTGTGAGGGGTGTTAGTGAGGGAGCTCTTGGGATGTTAAGCTGCTTGGGAGCTAGGCCGAGCTTGCAAGCAGCAGTGTGAGCTGCTCGAGTGCGTCGGCGGCGAGGACGGTGTGACTTACGATCTGGCCCGCATCTTTCTCCGCTTACGCTTGAGACGTCTAACGCGCTTCTTCCTCCACTTGGCTCTCATCTTGAACTATCTCGAAGGTATGTTAGCTTTGAGCTCGGGTGCGCATTGGCATTGCGGATTGAGTGGCGACAAGGACATGCGCGAAGCTGCTGTCTCTTGGTAGAAACAGCAGACAGCTCGCATACAATTGAAGCCATTCGAATGTGCTGGGAAGGCGTGCTACTCACTGGTTCGGGATGAGAAATTGGTTTGGTGATGTGGTTTGGGTTGAAGGAAAGAGGAATCAAAAGAAGGAGGGGAAGAGCGAAGAAGATCTATATGAAAAGTTTCTAGCCCCATGGCATGGGAGCGTCGGGTACCCCCCATAAACTATGATGTGTGCCCTAACGCGCACCGAGTGTTTATCCGGGCTTCTCCGCATCTGCTGACCCATGGAGATGAGTAAGATCACTGTGTGACTACACAGGGCGAATAGTGTCTATACTGTATACATATATACATAAGTACACGTGCATAAACCCGTGAATATATGGACCCAATGGCACCTGCATACACCGCCTTAATTTCTTTTAATTCTGCCGGATTTCTAAAGTTTTGGGTGGGGAGCAGGACAAAATTTTCGTGCTAATAAAATCCTTTTTACCGCCAGCAATTCCACAGTACTATCGCCTAGCGGAGAAGGCTCTTTTGCTGCGTGTTGATGTTGATGTTGCTGTAGTTTGGCAGAACGAGCCAAAACCTTTGCGACTTTCACACACACACGCCCACGACCTCAATTGCACACCTAAGCATCATGGCCGGCGACGCAGGAACAAAGAGGAAGAGAGATGCCGGCGACAAGGGCAAGAAGAAGTCCAAGGACGGCGCCGAGGTGATCCAGGTGTCAGGCATCACGAAGCCTCAGCTTTCAGCACCCGTCATCGGTATGTTGACTTGAGGGTCTTTGGCCGCTGCTATACAGATATTGTCCTGCACCTTACTAACAGCTCAGCCACAACACCCGGTATCGTTGTACCCGACTCGGTCCAGTTCGACAGCTTCACAAAACCCAGCAAATCCGCAAAACGCCAAAGAACCGCCGATGCCGAATTGTTACTACATGCCTCCAACCACCGCTCGCTGGACTTCACTGGAAAGGAGGAGAAGGCGCTCAAGAATGGCGCCCCAATGCAGCACTACATTGGAATCTATGACCCCAAGACGGGGAAGCTCGAGATCGTGCCGGCAAAAAAGATGGAGATCCGTGGTACCGTGCGGGCGCGTGATGCCACAGAGGACCAGATGACGGGTGTGCCAGTCAGCAAGGTAAGCATCTCACCTGCCATTGCACACGGACGGATAGGCGTACTAACTCGGTTCCCCCCTACAGACGAACATCGACCTCAGAAATACCCTCGGCCAGACATTCGGTACCAAGAAGGCCAGAAAGGCAATCGCATCAATCACAGAGAACGCCATTGGCACCCGCAAGCGCAAGGAAGACGGCACATGGGAGTCAATGGAGATGGGCGCGGGCGACCGCGTACTTATGGAGACAATGGTGGAGGCGACGTCCAGCATGGCTACGCGCGAAGAGCTGCAGGCTGTTGTCGAAAAGGCCAAGCCTGTGCCGAGAAGCAACCCCGACGCCGAAGAGATCCAGGATGTCTACGTTCCCTCGCAGATGGTTGGCGCCGATGTCCTGGCCTCCATCCCCGTGCGCGACTGGCAGCAAGCTGCCCGCGCCAACGACGCTATCGATGTCTACTCTCGATTTGTGGCACAACGTGTTAGCCACGTTGCCATGCGCGACGACCCAGAGCACCTGCGCCTGCTGCGCTACATGTACTGGCTGATCCTGTACTGGCAGGCGGCACGGCCGGGCAAGGAGCGCGGCACGAAGAGACAGCTGCCACGTGACAAGCTCAAGGAGCGGATGGACGGCGCACCGGAGCCTATTATCGAGAGCATCCGGCGTACGTTTACCGACAGCGGCACGATCCGCAAATTCCACGCCGACCTGCTGGCCACGCACTGCTGCGCGTTTGCGTGCATCCTCGACAACTACGAGACCGACATGCTTGACCTGCGCGAGGACATGAAGTTTGAGCAGAAGCAGATGTCGCAATACTTTATGGAGATTGGCGCGCGCATCAAGGTCGTCAAGAGCGAGGACAAGACGAAGCACGTTGCCAAGCTTGCGCTACCACTGGTGTTCCCCAACGCCATGCGGCAACGGCAGCGCAAGTAGTCGGATAGATGGCCACCATAATACAGTGACCAGCCTAGCGCCATTGACTGGTCGAGTATCTGGTTTGGTGTAGATTGTTTAGAGCATTTCGAGAGCACTGTATTTCACGGAGTTTGGGCGCCTAAAACTTGACGCAGCCGTTGCTGCAGGTTGAGTTGGTTAGCATATTAGCAATGAATGACAACGGCACGCGTACGCAGCGCCATTTTACTGTCGTTACAAATGGCTAAGAGTTTGTGTTTGATTCTGGTCGTACTCCATCGCGATCAGATTACGTAAGCATGCATTTTGCGATAGCGAGTTGGTGACAGGAAAGTCCGTGATAGTGGACCCGCTGTCCGGAATACTTGCATGTGATTGGCCAAATCCAACGTCTAAGCCAAACCTCACTTTCGAGTCGATATCATGGCCCTGACAAACAAAACCACAAATGCCCGAAATAAATCAAGGATTGAACAACTGAACTCCAGGAACTATTCGAATACACGTGATGGATTTTGAATGTATTCCGACCCCTGTGTGGTGGAGGGTAGCGGCTTCAAGATTGCCCAGCACCACCAAAAACCACACCTAAAACGCCTCAAAAAGACAAAAGAAACACCACCGAAGCACCGCAAATGCTTCACCAGCACCCCTTCTCCATCGACACCGTATGGTCCCAAACACACGCGGAAGCCCCCAAAATGACACCAAAATGTGCTTGGACTGCTTTCCCGACATTTTCGGCCATGTGTCGGCCTCATCCAGGCCCTCCTTGAGCCGCCCCCCGGGCCACCAGATCTCACCCATCTCGTCCTGACAACTCAACAGCCTGCACCCAACACCAGGCGGCCCCAGTTGGGTCTTTCTGCCGACGGCCTGGCCCTCGCTCCCTTTCCCCCAATGACCCCCAGCCAGAAGCGCCCAGCAAAAACCCTTGAGCCGCATCGGCGCAGCCCCACATAGGTTACCGAGTAATGGGTGCGCAACTCTATTTTCTGCCCGCCTCCGGCAGTAGCCTTTTAATGCTGGGCCATCGCGACACGATGACGTTGTTCATTCTTCTTCTTTCACACTTTTCCAATCTCCCCTCTCCGTCCATTCTCGCACCCGGCCCCCGTGCGCCCCCCGCCCTCGTGACAATGCGCACACATCTTCGCTCAATAGTGTCGAGAAGTCTCAATCCTATTCGATTGATGTATTTCGCATTGTCTTGCGCGCAATGGATGCAAGTGGTGGTGATGGCCGTCGATTGTGCATTCATCCTCTCCCACTATTGTCGCGCGTCGTGAGGCCAAGTCGCCCCATTCAATAGGCAGAAGGGCCACCAGTGTGCTCGATACGGCCCGCAAAAGCAGAGTGGGTCCATGTGATGACATGTTCTGATTGGCTGCCGTCCGATCCTGAAAAACAAGCTAGGGGCACAATAGGCCAAATGTGTGTTTGATTGGCCCGCCGCGGCTGCGGGACCCACCCATTTTCCTCGCGACTTCCACGCTCCTCTCGCTCGCTCCTTCCCTCTCCTTCCCCGTTCGCCATGAAAGAAGTTCTTTCCCTGTGTTGCGCGACATCGAGCTTTTGAAGGAAGGAGCGTCCAACGCAGCCGTCACGGACTCTCATGTCTATCTATCTACTCCACCTCTCTCCTATTGTGCACCCAAACCCCGAAACCACTTCACTCCTTTTGTTCCCATTCCTCCTGTAGCCTGCTATTCACGCTGCATTCACAGTTGAACGCAAGCCATTCTCTCCCTCGCCAGACCACTCACTCTCTTGGCCTGTCCTGCCCACCTACCATCGCGATACCTGCTTGACTGCTCAACATCATCGGCTACACACCTTGATATCACGACACCACGACACCACGACACCACGACACCACAACACCACCCCATCCACGTCCCTTCGAACGCCACCGATCTTCCATCCTTTCCGGCCGCGTCCCTCGGTTCATCATCCATCTAGACCATCCGATCCATCAACACAACATCATCGGGCTTGAAATCCAATTCCACAACCCCCTCCGAAATCTCCATCGCCACAGATGGCCATCCTGCGAAACGAGTAACCGCAAACGAAACTAAGGACAACCTGACAGGGCACAGCCGATTGCCGTTATACACACCATCAAGGCGCTGTTCGCTGCCTCTCCTAGACGTGACAACACAAAATGCCATCAAAGAGAAAGCGGGACATCCTTGATTTTGATCCGTTGCAGTCGGATCCCGAAGACGAGAACTTTGAGCCCGGCGACGACGACGCCGAACGCCGAAGCCGCACAAAGAAAAAGCAAAAGGGCCAGAAACCCCAGCGTTCTGGTGCCCGTCGCGAGAAGAACAGGTACCAAGGCTCAGACATTGACGACGACGACGACGACGTCTCAGACAGCAGCGCCGGCGAGCCCTTTCACACCGACTCCGGGTCTGACGACGACGACGACGCCCCAGTTTCCACTGCGACCGGACGCCGTGCCAGAAAAGCCGCCGTCAACCACCAGAGCTACAGAGAGAGTAGCGAGGAGGAGGAAGCAATCGCTATAGACAGCCCGGTCGACTCAGATTCAGACGCGGTGCCATCAAAGAAGAAGAAGACCACCCCCAAGAAGACCACAGCAGCTGCAACTGCCACGTCGACGCGCCCATCGCGGATAGTCGTGCTCAAGACCAACCCGAGAAGACTGCGTGAGCGCTTGGCGTCCACACCATCCGCGACCATGACAAGACGCACTCGGGCAACAACGGAAGAGGCTAATGACTTCGTCGAGCTGACCAATTCCGGCCGCCATGCCCGGGCTGCCCGGGCCTCCCAGAGCAAGAGCCCCGAGGCCTATGCCGCTTCGAGACCCATCCGTCGCGCATCCAAAGGCCTCAAGAAGCCACCGGCACCACCAATCGAGGAAGCAACGCAGGAAGATAGCGTGGCCTACGGCCTTGCTGACGACGATGATGATGCGGATCCCCTCGGTGTCGATGGAGCCGAAGAGAGCTCTTTGCGCCAAAGCAACGGATCCTTGGGACGGGCTCGTCGTAGTGTGATACCCGATGATGCAGACGCTGCTGGTGACGATGACTTTGCCCCTGCCATTGTCCAGGGCGATTTGGACGACGAGAACTACAACAACGTCGACGCAGATGGCGAGGCCGACGCCCAACCCGTCCAGGCTGACGTCGCTATGGGCGATAACGCAGATGACGAGGATGACGACGAAGATGATGTCAAGCCCATCGGCCGGAGAACCAGGCTGTCACGTGCTTCTCTTGCTTCCATTGCTATGGAAAACGAAGACCCCACAACGTCGGCAGCCGGCGATGGAGAGGATGAGGCGCTCGGCAGACGCCTAACCCGCGGTTCCCGGCTACGGAAGACCAAGTCACTCAAGGAACCGAGCAGCGATTTTGAGCCCGTGGACGAGGAGTCTGGCGACGAAAAGGTGTCTGACAGCGATGCCTCCCAAAAGAACACCCAAGCTACCACAGGCGAAGACGACTCAAGCTCCAACTCACGCGGACGCAGACGTTCCACCCGCATCAAGACAGGGTCAAAGCGCGGGCGCAACGAATCTGACGAGGAGGAAGAGGTCGACCGAGACGAGGTTGCCATGGAGGCAGAAGAGCTTCGCGCAAGTTCGCGCTCGCGCCCCCGCCGCAGACGTCGGTCTCCATCTATCGTATACGAGCAGACATCGCGCCGGCGGACTACAAAGGTTGTTGACTACCGCATCAAGCCGCTCGACCAGTTCCTCATCGAACAAGAAGAAGAGGAGGAGCCCGTCCAGACGCCTGCGCGGCGGAAGAACAACCGCGGCGGTGCCAACGCGTCATTATGGCAGCGGAACCTGCTCTCCACTTTTGGCCCCTTCGGTGGCGGCGGAGGTGCCGGGGCCCTTATCGGTGGTCCTTGGGGAACAGGAGCAGCCGGCGGCGTGGACTCCGACAGCAGCGACGACGAAATGAACACCCGCACTAACAACGCGGGCGCTGGCATTGGCGGCGCTGTTGGCATGACGCCCACGACCGGCACAGCTCCGGGTGGCTTCGCGGCACCTCTCAACCTCGAGGCCATAACTGGTGTCAACGCAGGGAACAACAACGTCGGCAAAGTCAAAAGCAACAAGGCTCTGGCTGACGCTGATCCTCTGGGTGTGGACATGAATGTCGACTTTAGCAAGGTGGGTGGTCTCCAAGGCCACATCAACCAGCTGAAGGAGATGGTGACCCTGCCGCTGCTCTATCCCGAACTCTTCCTGCGCTTCAAGGTGACACCACCACGAGGTGTGTTGTTCCATGGTCCTCCCGGTACCGGTAAGACACTTCTTGCGCGTGCACTGGCCAACTCTGTTGGCGTCGGCGGCCGGAAGATCACCTTTTACATGCGCAAGGGTGCCGATGCTCTCAGTAAATGGGTTGGTGAGGCCGAGAAGCAGCTGCGCCTGCTTTTTGAGGAGGCGCGTCGGACGCAGCCCAGTATCATCTTCTTTGACGAGATTGACGGTCTCGCCCCTGTGCGGTCCAGCAAGCAGGAGCAGATCCACGCCTCGATTGTTTCGACACTGCTGGCCCTCATGGACGGCATGGATGGCCGTGGCCAAGTCATCGTCATTGGTGCAACCAACCGTCCCGACAATATCGATCCTGCTCTGCGCCGTCCTGGCCGTTTCGACCGCGAGTTCTACTTCCCGCTGCCCGACAAGGAGGGCCGTCGGTCCATCATCGACATCAACACCAAGGACTGGGGTCTCGCTGACAACTTCAAGACGATGCTTGCCGAGAACACCAAGGGCTATGGTGGTGCTGATCTGCGCGCGCTCTGCACAGAGGCCGCCCTCAACGCCATCCAGCGCACCTACCCTCAGATCTACTCTGCGCCCGACAAGCTCATTGTCAACCCCGAGAAGATCGACATCCATGCTACCGATTTCATGCTGTCGATGAACCGGATGATCCCGTCGTCTGAGCGCTCGGCTGCGCCAGCCTGGGCCCCTCTCCCCAAAGCTGTCGCCCCTCTATTGTCCGACCAGCTCACAAGGATTCAGTCTCTGCTTGACGACATTATGCCACGCCGCAAGAAGACGACGGCGCTCGAGGAAGCCATGTTTGAGCCGTTCCAGGACGCCGACCACGGTTTCGGCAGAGAGAACATGATCCAGGAGTTTGAGCGCTCGCGTACTTTCCGGCCTAGACTGTTGCTGTCCGGCGTCGGGGGCATGGGCCAGAGCTACCTCGCTGCCGCCATTCTACACCACTTTGAGGGCGTTCATGTGCAGAGTTTCGATATTCCCATTCTCCTGGGCGATGGCCGGCCAATTGAACAGGTCATTGTTGGTCTGTTTGTAGAGGTCAAGCGCCACAAGCCGGCGGTTCTTTACATCCCCAACGTTGAGGTCTGGTATGAAAGTCTTACGCCCTCAGCCTACATCACGTTCACCACTATGCTGAGAACCATCTCGCCCAACGACCCGGTCCTGGTCTTGAGCACATCTGAGTGCGAGCGCGATGAGGTGCCGACGGCTGTTCTGACCGACATTTTCGGCTACTCGTCCAAGAACCGGTTTGCTCTGACAAAACCATCAAGGGTATGCATCCAGTCTGATCCATGTGCCACTAGTAGATTCTCCAGCTAACTTTTTAGGAAAACCGGCGCGAATACTTTTTGAACTTCCTCAAGCACGCGATCAAGAATCCTAATGAGTTCCCTGATCCAGCAAGCCGCAAGAAGCGCATTCTCGAGGACCTCCCGATCGCGCCGCCGCCGCCTCCCAAGGTTATGACAAAGGAGGAGATCGCCGACGAGAAGCGCAAGGACCTGCTCCTGCTCAACTTCCTCAAGGTGCAGCTGCAGCCCATCATGGACCAGCTCAAGAAGTACAAGAAGTTCCGCCAGCCCGTCATCCTCGAGTCGCAGATCTCGTATTTGTGGCAAGAGGCCGACCCCAACTACGTGCAGCCCGATATCATTGCGGAAGAGGCGCGCCCCTTTGTTATTGCTCATGACAGAGATGGTACCCCGGGTCTGCTTGAAAAGGCGACCAACAAGTTCTACTACAATCTGGATCTGACTACGATCGAGGAGCGTCTGTCCAACGGCTACTATGCTCGTCCAAGAGACTTCCAGTTTGATGTCGTTTCCATGGCCAAGGATGCCAAGAATCTGGGCGACAAGGAGCGGCTCCTCAAGGCCAACGAGCTAGCCACGAACGTGCAGGTTGATGTTGCCGAAACAGAGGCACGCCTCGCCCAGATCAACTGGGAAGAGCTGTACCAGCGGCAGATGAAGCGCGTGAGAGAGGCCGCAGAGAAGGCGAACAAGAAAAAGGTTGGCCTTGCCATCTTTGGGGCGGCAACGAGTGGCTTGGACGGCGACGCGGTGCCTCTCATCGGCTCCGACCTCGTCCGCGAGGTCACCGACGACAGCAACGACGACAACAACGAAGGCGGAGGCGAACCCACCGGCCAGCAACAAATGCAGACACAGGCTAGGTTCCAGCTCATGGGAAAGCCGGCCGACGCCACGCCTCCGTCGTCCAACGGCCATGCTTCGCACATAACCAACGGCAACTCGGTGCCCTCGTCGGCCCTGTCCAACGGTGAAGATGTCGAGATGACCGGTTCTGGGTACCCCGCGGCGCCGCCGCCCCCACCGCAGTGGCCTCGGACATCTGTGCTGGACACATCGGCACGCGGCACAGCAGCCAACACGCAGATGTCGCAAGTGTCTGCTCTGACGAGCCTTCCTGCCGGCATGTCTCCGTCGGCTGTGCTCAATGGAGCATCGACGACAAAAACGTCTGACCCCTCGGAGAACCGCTCGTCTGCCCCTTGGAGCACCCAGGCCACGAACGGTGTCCACGGCACTGGAGCTGGCATCGGCGGCAGCATCCACCACGGCAACACCGTCACTGGTGCTGCAGGTGGCGCCGGTGGTGCCGGTGGCTCTGCAGACCCCGACGGATCCCAGATCCCCGACACACAGTCCATCTTCGGGTCGCTGCCGCACTCGAGCTCCAGCCACGAGTGGGTTCACTCGCAAATGCACGCATTGGGCAAGGCTGAGTTTGATGCCAGCAAGTCCGGATCCAGCGGTGCCGATGACAGCGGCGCCAACGGGGCCTTGGGCCTCTCTTCGTCGCCGGTCCAGGGCCCGGGCCAGTCCAACGAGTCTCCTGTGCAGCCTCTCGGCCCGCCACCTCCCCCCTCCCAGCAGCAGCAGCAAGACCACGCAAGCCGGCTCTCGTCCCAGGGCTTCCCGATCAGCGTCCCCGAGTCGAGCCTCGACCCTGTCCTCGACACGATCCTGGACCGCACGTCGGGCTGCACCGTCGACCAGCTGGAGCAGATCAGCCGCGAGATCATGGACTACATCTGGACGTCGCGGCACGAGCGCAACCGGTCGCGTGTGATCAACAACCTCAGCAAGGTCTTCAACAGCACGATGGCCGACATGGAGAAGGTGCAGGGGCTGGGCCCATCTCTGAGCCAGGAGCAGTAGGAATTAGGAAGCGTCCGCCGCAGACAAGGGCAATGATGCCGATGCAGCCTGCTCTCGCCCGGCCTTGCTAACTATGTAGCGGTGACGCTGACTCCTTCTGGCCTTTTCTTCTTTTTGTTTTCTTTTTGTCTTTTATCGTTTCGTCTTTCTTAATCAGCATGTTGGACATTTCTTCGTTTTCTGTTATATTTCGGTTTTTGTGTCCATGTACTATGTGGTAACCTGGCAGGTATGCCAGGCGGAGAACGGACGGCTACGGAAGGATGTTTGCCTGTTTGCTCTTCTGCTCTTCTGCTCTTCTCTTCTAGTCTTCTGCTCTTCAGTTCAAGAGGCTCGCCGTCTCCTATCTCTTTCTCATCACTGTTTGTCGATATTTCCTTCTGTCTCTTCTTGCAAGCGTGTACACTACAGATCCCATAGCATCAATGCGCTCACTGTACCTTTGTCACCTGTGCCTACTTGTCCTTGTGCTTAAAGTATGAAATTCTATGATGTCTTAAAGGAAAAAAAACATAAACAAAAAGAAAACGCTATATTCAATGTGTTAAATACAAAACTATAAAGAAAAATACCAAAATAATACGCACTTATGTATCCCTAGATCTATTTTAATGTCCAAACGCCTCCAATGTAGCCTGTCCACCCAAAAGCAAACAATATAAAATCAAAACAGGTCGCCAATGGCGTCCAGAACAGCCTCGCCTCATTTTCAACCTTCTTGATCATCTTCACCATCGTCTCTCTCAGGCATTGACCTCGGCAAACCACGTCCGCAGAAGACCCGACAGCGCAGACGGCAAGTCGTCTAGGTGGTGCACGATCAGGTAGTAGGGGAAGGGGAATGTATCGAGGTAGCGCTCAATGACAATGCGGCTCGTGCCCGTCACCGGGTCCTTGATAAACTTGGCCTCCTTGAGGTCCAGCACGCTGTCCGACACCGTCGTCTTTGCAGCGCTGCCGCTCTTCCCCTTTTGGGCATTGTTGGCGTTGTTGCTGGTGCTGCCGTCAAGAACGACAAACACGACCATGATGCGTGCCTCGGCGGCCTCGCGCAGGAGAACGCGGATCCGCTCGTGAGCAGCCGAGGGCGTCAGGCCGTCAGACAGGATGATGGCCAGCTGCCAGAGGTCAGCGCTGCTGCTCGACGCGACGTTCATCTCGCGCGCGTGCTTGAACCGGTCGATGGTGTTGCGCAGCAGCAGAGCCACGTCGGTGCGGTCCTGCTGGAACGTGAACCGGCGCAGCGTCTGGGCAGCGCCGCCGCCAGCCGCCGATGCGCCAGCTCCAAAGGACTGGTCAGCATCCAGGGCGTGGGCCGTAAACACACGTGCACCGAAGCCCAGAACACCGACCTGGCCAGCCTCGAGCATCGACAGAGCACGGCCGACCATGACGAGTGAGCTGAGAGCAAGATGGCCCGGCGACGCAGAGCTGCCCGCAAGAGAGGCCGAGGCGCCCTTGAGGCCCTCGCCCATGCTCTTACTGTCGTCGACACACAGGAGGATCTGGTACGCACGCTTGGTGGGCACGGCTCGCCGCATCCAGATCTTGTCGCGCTTGTAGCCAGACGCAATGTAAGGGATGATCTTGCGGATGCTCAGGCGCTTACCCGTGCGGAAGCCGCCCGACAGACGTGTGGCCTGCGACGGTGTCAGGATCAGACGCAGCTGAGCAGCCAGAGCCAGCGACAGCGGGTGCGTGGCCGTCTGGAAAGCCGACCACTGGTGCATCGCGTCGTCCATGGAGATCAGGGACTCGTCGTCGTCGTCAAAGTCGTCGTCGAGATGCGTCGAGTAGAGCTGGGAGGCCACGAGCTCCTCCTCGTCCTCCTCATCCTCCTTGTCGATCTTGTCTTCGTCCATCTCGTCGTCTTCCTCGTCCTCGCGGTCGTACGCGCCCTTTTGCATCGACGCACCAGCACGCCCGTCGTCCTTCTCGGTCTTTTTCGTGCCGTCGTCGGCGTCGTCATCGTCGTCCTGCATCTTGTCCTCCTCGGCCACATCCTCCTTGCCGTCGTCCTTATCGGTCTCGTCGTTGCCAGGCGGCTTGCCGGCCTCGTCCTTGTCGGCCTCCTCGCCCTTGGGCTTTTGCTGCTCGTCTTCCTCGATAGCCATCGAGTCGTCAAACGGCTTGGCCTCTTCGTCTTCCGCTGCTCCCATGGCTTGCGTGGTAGGCGCGGCGTCGTCGTCGTGCAGGTGCTGGAACTCTTGCTGCTGGGCTTGGTTCTCGCTGTCCTCGTTGTTGGTCTCCTGCTCGACGGGCTCCTCGGCTTGCTTGATCTCCTGGCGTGTCTTGTGCCAGCGCTCGAGGACGTCACCTAGCTTCTTGAATGGCTGGCGCTCCTCCTGCTCTGCATTGGCATCCGACGGGTTCTCCTGAGCCTGGTCGTCGTCGTTGTTCTCTTGCTCACGCTTTGAAACCTGGCCGTCGCCGCCGGCTGTCGTATCCTGGTCCTCCGAGTCTTGCTGGCCCATCTCGCCTTGGTCTCTCTTCGCGTCGTTGTTCTTGCTCTGCGCAGAGTCGTCCTGCTCCTGCTCCTCAGCACCGACAGTGTTGTCTTGCTCCTGGCCAAGGCCGCTCTGCACATCGTTGGGTGCCGGCTTGTCGTTGGTCTTGGCGTCCTTGACTGGCTCTGGCGCTGGCTCCTCCTCCTTCTCTTCGTCGACATCCATCTCGTCGTCCTGCGCCTCTTCCTTGGCTCCCTCGCCCTCCACCTCCTCCAGATCTTCCTCCTCTTCCTCGTTCTCAGCGTCATCTTCGCCATCCTTCATTGCCTCCAGATTCTCCATCGTCTCGTCCGCTTCCTCATTGGCCTCCTCATCCTTCCGCGCCTCATCGTCGTCCTTGCCACGGCTTTCTTCCATCTCCTCCTCAGCACCCTCATCGTCGTCGTTCTCCAGATCTTCGAGGTTGTCGAAATCATCATCACCATCTTTGCCCTCTTCGTCGTCAATCTGCATGTCATCCGGCAGATCCAGCACATCATTCTGATCAACGTTTTGATCTTGGCGGTTGAGTTCTTGCTGCGGTCCGGCCTCTTCGTCGTCTTCGCCAACGTCGTCGTCGTCGTCCCCATCTTCACCCTTTTCTTTCTCTCCATCTTCATCACCGCCCTCCTTCTCTTCTTCTTCGGGCTTGCCCTCGTCACCGGCAGCCGCCTGCTCATCTGCAGGCTTCTTGGCATTTTCGTCGCCAGCGGCGGCCTGGTCCTCTTCTTCGTTCTTCTGGCCAACGGCCTCGTTGCCTTGCTGCTCCTTCTCCGAGTCCTTGGCATCATCCTCGCCATCCCACATCTTTTCGTCAACAGCAGTGGGGTCAAGGTCGTCGACATCGCCGGCCTCTTCGTCCATGTCATCCTCTTCATCTTCACCGTCCTGGTTGTCGTCCTTTTTGTCATCCTCCTCGTCCTCATCACCAGCAACGCTGCCGAGCTCGCCCTCCATCTCGTCATTGCCCATGTCGACGGCATCTTTTTCTTCTTCAATGCCCTCGCCATCATCCTTGTCTTTCTCCTGGTTTGCAGTCTGTGCTAGTTCCGACAGATCTTCATCGGGTTGGATGTCCTTGCTGATATCCTCAGCACCGTCACCGTCACCCAGGCCGGTGCCATCTTCCAGCTTGCCACTGGTGTCGTTTGATTTCTCGTCTGACTTCTCAGCTGGTGTGCAGAAGCCTTGGGAGGAAATTTCCACGAAAGAATAGCCCAGACGGTGACCCAGTTGACAGGTAGAGCGGTGGACAGCAGTAAGTTGGAATAGGGTGTGGCGGTATGTCGTCGCGTATTGTTGCAGCATGGGCAGCAGGACGCGAAGCAGAGCCGCAGGCGCAGATGATTTCACAGCATCGAGGTCTTGGTCGTGCACCGAACGCAATAGATCAATGCACTGTTCGATACTGCTAGTGACAGTGTCGGCGTGGAGAGATTTGACGGCAGAGGAAAGCTTGGTGCTTTGGTCGACAAGCCAGGCATTGTCCTCGATAGACGTGGGAAGCTCAGCAACAGACTGGTTGAACTTTTGCACAGCATTGAGGACCTTTTTAGAAAGGTTGAGCACCTCCTCGGTGAACGCCGCAAGGGAGTTCTCGGTCTGTCCATCTGTGCGATCAGCCACAGCCTTTTCTTGGCCGCTTACGCTAACCCACAACTTGATTTGGCGAAGGATGTAGGTGAGTTCAGGCTGCTGGGCAATGTGCTGGTCAATCTCCGCGTTCAGTTGCAGGAGCTCCTGCTCAGCCTCGCTCCGGGCCACAATAGTCTTGGGCATCAGGAAGCCAGCGGGGAGCATTGCATCTGTCTTGAGAGTTTCAGACCTTTTGTCAAGCTTTGTAGCCCAAGCTTCAAGCTGAGCCTGGAGAACGCGGTAGTCAGAGGAAGACAGGCGACCATGGGTGGCCACAAGGTGCAGAGCGACACGCAGAACGGCCACTAGCCATCTCACAGTACGAGCGTGGTCGGAGGAGCTGCTCTCGAGAGCCACGAGTGACTCAGCATCGGGGTAGGTGGCATCTGAAGAGCTGAATCCAGGACTCAGGCCGTCGACGTAGGCAATCTGGCGATCGAGGGACGCAAGGGCTTGGGTAGACTTGGCAAGAAGCTCGCGCTGCTGCAGAGCCACGTAGAGGATGCCCTCCATGTAGCCAACGCAGCGACGAGCAACAGTATGCTGGAGGTCACTGTGGTGGTCGTAGAGCGCCTTGCGCACTTGCGGTGCCAAATCGATAAACTTGTGGAAGCCGTACTCCAGGCCGGTGAGATCAAACTCCTCGGGCAGGCGCATAGCACTGTAGCTCGAGAAGATCATCTCTAGAGAAGCCTGCAAGGCCACACGGCTCAGACCCAAGTTGCTGCTGAACCCCATTTGGCGCACGGTCTTGACCGTCTCATCAAACAGGCGGGTCTTGCGCACCTTGAGATGCTTGACAATGTCCTTGTTCTCATTGTTCAGAACACTAGGAGTCTCCTTGCGCAGGGCCGACGCCGAAGCGAGCAAGTCGGTGAGGAATGTGGCAATGATATCAGGCACGTCAACGGTAGATTCCGGGAGAGTGCTGGCTTTGGCCATAATGCTGACAATGCGATCGACCGTCGACAGGCGGCGTGTGTGGGGGTCACTGCCCCATCCAGGGACAAGCTGCTCGCAGAGCTTGGCTGCTGCCTGTGGCTGCTTGAGCTCGATGGCCTTGGACTCCAGGACCAGAGACAGAACACCGCTGCCCTGTACCACACCTTCAGCCTCGTCATCGGGCAGGCCCTGCAGGATCACAGGACCCATTGGCTGGCCCAGAACGGCACGGAACTTGCGCACAATGCGGAATAGCTTTTGGTGGGATCTGCGCGCACTCTCCCGTAGAGCTTCGATGTTGGTATCGCGCCAGCTGGCCATGAGAAGCACGTCGTTCATCTTCTTCTGCAGGCCCTCGCGGCCCTTCTTGATAGCAATGGTCGCCTTGCTCTCGTAGCGAGCATAGTACTCGACGAGACTCGACACGGCGTTGCGAATCACGCTCATGGCCGGGTAGTCGAGAACAAGCAGGTCCAGGTGGGCCTGGATCTGGCGCAGAAGGTCGAGGCGTGCGGCATACTGGCCCGCAATTGAGCTTGACAAGTACGACGACAGCTCCTTGAGCAGCTGCTCGGCATGGTAAGCAAGGATATGGCCGTTGGGGTCGCGGGCGTCCTGGCCCGACTCCATCAGAATGGACATGGGGCCGGCAACGGTGGCCTCGTAAGCGATGAACCACCATGCGCCGGCGTCTTGTCTGCACTTGTCGACCTCCGTGTCGAACAGCCGGCTCCACGTAGATAACTCAAGCTTGCGCCAGCTGACGAGCGTAGCCGTAGTCCGGTCGTAAAGGCCAGGTGCGAGGTATTGGCGGGGTGCGTGGCCACGGAACTGCCACTCGTACAAGAATTCGTGCAACTTCTCAACGCGGGGGATCACCTTTGCGAGAGGCTCGTTGTAGCCGATCTCGAGCACCTTGTCGGTAGCAACCAGAACGTCCTCAATAGGCTGCAGATGTCCAATCTCTTCGACGCGCTGGAGGCTGCGGAACTTGATCTGAATGTCGTGGATGAGAGACACAAGCTTCCGTGCCTCGGGCAGGTTCGTGTCTGCGTAGAAGTTGTATTGGTTCGGAGTCTTGGAGCTGGTAGACGGGGTGGCCACAGTCGTGTTCTGCAGGTCACGCAGCTTGCCGTCGAGCATGAGCATCGTTGCAGGCAGGATGAGGCCGTCCATGGAGGGAGATACGGCTGGGGGCTTGTCACCATCAATGTTCTCCTTGGCCATCTTGCGGGCGTTGTTCTTGCAAAACTCGATGATCATGTCGGTTGCCGGGCGAGAGGGCTGCAGGATGTCGCGATGGATCTTGGCGACATCAGCCGACTTGTCCCAGTTGGACTTTGACATTGTTGAAGATGAGGCGCCTGTTTTAGCTTGGCGGTCGCCCTCTGCCATAGTATCGTCAAAGGTCGGGAACAACTCATCGAACTCGGCTGCATCCATCTCTTCCTCGTCCTCAAAGCTGCCGCGGAACCGGTAGAGATTGTTCTTGTCTTCTTCAGCTTTCTGGTCTGCAACCAGCTTCTTTTTCCACTCATCAAAGAAGAAGTGGAAGCTCTCAAAGATGCACTCTCGTCCCTTGTTGGAGAAGGCGGTGACAGGTGCGCTGCTGGTTTTGTCAGCGCCGCCGTCCACAGCAGCACAGACACCACCGAACAACAAGAACTCCCAGCTCTTGGAGATCGAGGACGGGATGTCTTCAACCTTGGTGAGACTACCGTTGAGGAAAGGCGTAGCCTTGAGCCACTGTGCAGCTGGGCTGATAGCTGCTTCAGTCTCGGGGTCATCGGAGAGTTTATGGGCGCCCTCGCTGAGAGAGAGACCCAGCTGGAGACAGCGGAGAAGGTTGGCCAAGGGGACTGCCAGGTCCTGGTACGCAGTGAAGCTGGCAAGCAAACGTTCAATCAGGCGACCAACATTGCTTTGGATCATCTGCAGCTCCTGGACTGCTTGAGCTGATGTTGATGTCGAGAGCAGGGACAGGACAAGGCGGTAGTGGGCAGAGCTGAGGTTGTCCTTGACGGTCACATCCAGCACCGGGTTGAACACATCTTTCTGCAAACGAGACAGCTCGCTCGACGATCCAGTGCTTGACGGGCGGTAGATGTGGGTTGTTGTCTGCTGCTGCACCTGCTTCTTTGAGGCCTCCAGAATGTTCGCATCAAGGGTCCGGATGTCTTCCTCCACAAGCTTCAGGCGCAAGTTGGTAGATTCGGTAGCATCCTGGTTCAAGAATGACTGATCGAATTGGCGGATGGCTGCAGCCTGGCCAGAAAGGGATGAGCGCAAGGAAGAATCAAAGTCCTGCTCAGTCTGCCATTTCAGGTATGGGTCGAACACCTTGTCCGGCGTGAACAGCTTGATACTTCCCAGAGCATACTGCACCCAGGCGATCGATGCAAATGGCTGGTGGCGCGCACCGGTCGCATCATGGTTGGACACGGCCAACGCCAAGATGGCCGGCAAGAAGTGCTGCTTCAAGATGTCGGCCACGTGTAGGCCGAGATGCTCGGGCCACGAGGACTCCAATGTCTCACCGAGACCGGGCCAAATAACATGCTGTGCGTTGATATTCTGGACAGAGCCATCTTCTTGTTCAACGGCGACAATAAGTCCACTATTGACAATCTCAATGAATGCGAGCTGGGGGTGGCTAGCTGCCTGCTCAAGCAGCGACTCGGCAGTTGCTTGCAGAGTTTGCTCATGCGATGCCAGAATGGACACCAGCAGATCCCAAAGAATGCCGTTCAGCTTGGCAACCGGGTCCGACACCAGTGAAGCAGATGAGCGAGAAACAACCTTGCTGACAAAAGGCAGCTCGTTCTCGAGGGAACGGAGAGAGGCCAGTGTCGATGAGGTGGTGATACTGTCGCACTTGCGCAGTAGATGGCTAGACAGGGTTCCACTCCAGGGGCGGATCGAGGAGGCTTGGCTCAAGAGGTGGTCGACAGCTTGCAGCTTGTTGGCCATGCCGACAGAGCTCCGCAGACGCAGCTGGGAAAAGGTCGACAGGTCGGAAAGGACAAGAGTGCCAAGCTGGTCGGTTTCGTCCGATCCGGGTGTGCCGTAGAGGACGTGAAGTTGGCGCACAGCCTCAAAGATGTCGGCAAACAGCGGGAGCGAGCCAGGGCGCTCACTGTCCTCGCCCACCAGGGCTTCAAGGCGGCCGATCTCGTCGGCGAGGGCTTGGACAAGAACTGCTGAATCTGCACCGTCTGTGCGAAGTAGGCGGTAGGCCTCAGCCAGGGAAGTCATGACTTTGCCCAGGTCGGCTACGGACGCAGCAGGGACTCTCCATTTCAGATTGTCAAAGCGGGCTGCCAGGCGTTCCATGCCCGTGATCTGCTTGTAGGATGCCAGATCCGGGATAGTTAGGGGACGGAGCACTGGCCAGAGCACATCGATGCTCAGACCAGTGGTAAGCTTGAAGCCCGCAGCAAAGTCATCCTCGACACGCTGTGCAACAGCGGCAACAAAGGCCTGGAACACGTCGACGCCTCTGGTCTTGAGAAGAGACTTGCCGTTGTCTAGAAGACGCCGGCCGTAGCCCAAGTGCGCCTGGAACTTGGCCTCGTCAAAAGGAGACTGCGAGGCCAGAATGTGAGTTTGTTGCCAGAAGTGCCACACAATGTTCAGCATGTACCGCTCAGTCGAGCCATCTGTGGATTCAGTCAGGTTGGCGAGAGCAGTGCAGAGCTTTAGAACCTCCTGGGCCACTTCATTCAGGAACCGGTAGGCATGTGATGTCGAGTCCCGCTTGACGGAAGCCACCTGCTCAACCAGCGACGAGCGTTGGAGACGAGTAAGCATCGAGAGCTTCGAGAGGTACATGGAGGCCATCTGCGACTGCGACTGCAGGTCAACGTGGGCTTGGTAGACGTCCGCATAGCGCTCGTAGGCAACAGAGAGCCACCAAGAGTCCTCGGCGGAATGAGTCGGGCTGTTGCGGAGAGCCTTCACAAGGGGCGTGTTCTGGAACGGGTGGAGCGGCTGCTCGTACACAAGGAGACTGCTGAGCTGCAGCGCACCTTCGGAGGCGTCATCAAAACGGATGTTTGCGAACTGGTTGCACTGCCCGATGATGGCCGAGCGGATCTGCGTAGTATCGGATCCCTCAACAACGGACTGCAGTGCACGGAGACGGTTCAAAACGGTCTGGAACTTCGTGTCGTTATTCGCCAGTTTGATAAGGCCTGTTGCTTCGAGAGCTTGGACGAATCGGTCCAGATAGTTCGAGTCGCCTAGAGTCAGGTTGTCGACCCAAAGCAGGTCGGCAGCTTCATCGGCAGACAGAATGTGGTTGACAACGCTGAGGAAGCGGTCCATGCTTGTCTCGACCGAGGTGATGTGCTGCTTGTATGGGTCTACACGCAGTGCAGTGTCCTTTACGTTGTCGGTGTCGTAATCCATGAAGATCTCAATAGAGCGGTTCCGCATAGCACGGGACAGCTCACCATACCGGGGGTCGACAGTGAGGAACACGCGGAAGTCGGGGTGCAGCTGCACAATGCGGGGAGAGCCATCGGGGCCACTGTGCTCATTAATGCTCAAGAAGCCCTGGGGCCGCTCCAGAAGGGAGTTGAGACGATCCAAGACGGAGGCATTGCACAGGTTGGCATTGTCTAGCACGAGCCAGTGTCCAGCTTGGGCTGCTTGGACGATAATGCTGTCGAGCCACTCGAAACGGGGGTTGTCAAGCGTGAGGGGCTGCTGCAGGAGCTCGTGGGACCGAGAAAGCAGGCCAGCGAGTTCCGAGGAGGCATCGATGAGAGGAGCAAAGCGGCCGATCTGGTCGACAATGCGAGCAAAGTAATCCTCCTCAGCGCTAGTTCCGTTGGAAGACGAGGCACTCTGGGGACGGAGGCGGATGATGCGCAAAAGCTCAGCTGCTGCAACACAGCCTTCCATGCTTGCGGAGGATTTCAAAGAAGTTGCACTCTCCAGCTGGTACAGCTCGAGGCCGTCCTTCAGCTCGGCCACACTGGCAAGCACCTCACGGATAGGATCGGCCTGCTCGAAGCCACCGACAAGATCCATAGCATCCACATCAGCACTGAGAGGGAACACAATAAGCGGCTTGCCTGCAAGGGCTGCAACGTGCTGCAGCAGGACAGACTTGCCACTACCCGACGGGCCGACAAGAATGCAGGGGAGGTTGTTCTGCACGCACACAAGCAACGACTCGAGCTCGGGCAGGCGCGGTGCAACGTTGAGGCCAGGGAAGTCGGGAGTAGGCTGCGACACCAGGTTGCGGCTCATGAGGGCAAAGCCGATCTGGGCAGTGCTGGCACCCGTGGTGTGGTAGACACTGTGAGGCTCGTGTGTGTGGCCAAACGCCGTGGCAAAGAGATTGCCGACCTCCTGGCGGTCCCGCGGAGTGCGGAAGCGCTGGCGCACGGTGATGTCGAAGTAATCTTGGACACTCGAGGCATGAGGCGATGCCGCCAGCTCCAGCCAGCGCAGAGTATCACGCAGGTTAAACTCCCACGGCGCACCCTGAAGACCAAAGGAGCGGTTCTGGATCACCTCGCGCTCCAGGGCAGCCACAAAGTTTGTGATGTTGCGGACTGTGTCGGCCGAAATGCCGGGGTAGCGCTTGTTTGCAATGCGCAGCTGGTCGGCCTCGGTGAACACGTCGGCGTAAACGACAATGAAACGGTTGACAAAGGAACTTGGCAGACCCTTACGGCCACCGCCCTGGTGGTGGGGGTTCTGGGCTGCAAACAGGCGGAAGTCCTTGTGGCGCTTGAAAGTCTGGTCGAGCTCGGCAATGTAGACCTCACCACGGTGATCGAGACAGGCGTTGAGACCTTCGAGGACAGTCTGGGATGCCAAGTTCATCTCGTCGAGGAGCACCCACTCGCCCTTCTGCATGGCCTGCAGGAATGGGGCATCGCGCCAGGCGAAGTTTCCGGCCTCTGCGCCCTCGACAGGCACATCCGTACCAAACAGATCCATCAAGTCGGTCTGGTCCGACAGGTTGATACGCGTCAGAGGCTGTCCGCAGGCACGGGCCAGCGCACTGATCAAAGTCGTCTTACCCACACCCGGGTTACCTTCGAGGAGAACAGGCTTGTGGTTCATCTGCAGTGCGCGGACAACACGCATGACATTCGTCTTGGTTGTGGGAGCATCGAACTCGAAGCCGGCATCAAGAGCGCCTGTTGCCGATCTCTCAATGCTGAAGTCACCCGCCCACAAAGTATCATCGGTGGCACGGAGCAGGATCTCCGATCGGTAGATTGCCGAGACCTGGGCATCACTCAGCTTCAGTAGCTCACCGAGCTTGCGCAGACACAGTTCACGCTGCTCGCCGGCCACGGTGGGGTCGGCCGAGACCATGGCGGACGGATTCGCGCCGAGCGTGTCGACAAAGACAGTGGCGGCACCGTGGATCAGGGCGAACTCGGGCGTCGACGTCAGACTGCACTTATTCACAAACTGTGCGAGCACCAAAATGTCACGAATGGAGAACGGCGTTGCCGACGAGGCCCGGAATGTGCGGCCAAACCAGTACGAGAAGGACACAATAGACTGGGCGAGATGGCGCACGTTGTCGGTCAGCGTAGCCGAGACAATCGCCTGGACATCATCGCTGTCGGTCAGAGGGGGCACCCAGATCTCAGTAAAGCGGTTGCGTAGGGCTGGTGATAGCTCCTTCTTGCCAAAGTCGCCGCCGGGGTTCATGGTTGCGAGGAACTGGAACTGATCGTCAGCCTGGATAGACGGGTCCTCGTCGCCGACACCCTTCTCAGCCAGTAGCAGGGTGCGCTGGGGCTCAAGGACAGAGTTGAGTCTCTCGAGAACCGAGTCGTCAGCAAGAGATATCTCGTCGAGAAGGAAGAAGCTGCCAGTCTTCATAGCATGGACCAGGCTACCGTCGGACCACTCGAACAGGGCCTTGCTGCGCGCCTCCTCACGCGCGATACGCTCAACCAGCTCGCGGGGCAGTAGTGCGTCCTTCTCCTCTTGGGTGACAAGCTTGTATCTTTCGGACAGATCCTCCACTGAACTGTCTTCGCCAGCAGCCTCCTGTCCCTCCTTGAGCGGCAGCAGGGTGAATACCTGGATCAGATCACGTCTCACAGACTCGAGGATAGCACCGCGGTTACGCACAGGGCGCTGAGAACCAATCAAATCACCAGTCTCGGTGTTCTGGTGGGCGTTGACAATGTGCAGCTCCCTGCCAGCAGCCTCAGCGATCAGCTGGCAGATGGTGGTCTTGCCGCAGCCAGTCTCGCCAACCAGCAGGATGGGCTCGCGATTCTTGAGTGCCTGGCTGACCAGGACAAACAGGCGCCGCATAGCCTTGGTCCAGACAACCTGCTGGCTGGTGTTCTTTTCAGCCTCGCACTTGCGCAGGTCGGTAGAGGCATCGGGGCCGTAGATAGCATCAAGGTCAATCTGCGTCTTAAAGATAGTCTCGATGACGCCCTTGACAGCCATGCGCTCCTCCTCGTCGCGGACACGCTCAGCCAGCAGCATGAAACCGTGGTTGGCAATCTGCTCGCGGTTGTCTGCTTCACGCAGTGCCCATCGGAACAGATCACGCAGCGTGGCAAAACTATTCTTCTGCTCAAACACACGGCTGTTCTGACGCAGACGAGACAGCTCCTTATAGACAGCCACGATACGCTCGCAGTCAGACGGTGCTGTGTTCCGGCAGCGCATCTGCAAAATGTAGCCGAGCTCGCTTTCGGGGATGTCGTCAAAGTGAAGTTCGAGGAAACGATTGCGGAAGGCCCGGGACAGAACCTTACGGCCACCGTACAGGCCTGGCGGGTTCTGTGTTGCAAATAGCATGAAACTCTCGTGCGGACGCACAATCTCCTGGGTTTCGGGAATCAGCAGTTCGCGGTTGTCGTCCAGAAGACGGTTCAGGGCTTCGAGGACATCAGTAGGGGCCAGGTTCAGCTCGTCAAGAACGATCCAGTGGCCGTGGCGCATGGCCTGGACCAGTACGCCCTCCTGGAAACGGAGCTTGCCATCAGAACCGGACACATAAGTTCCCAGGTACTCCTGCAGGTCGGTGTGCTCGTGGTTGTTGATGCGTACAAACTTGTTGCCACTGAACTGTGCAAGGTACTCAATCATACTCGTTTTACCGGCAGACGTCGGACCTTGGATGAGGATGGGGAATCGGCGGGTAGACGTTGCACGCACAAGATTCAACAGGTTGCGCTCGACATAGGCTGTGCGGATATAGTCATCGCGCTCCTGGGGAGGTTCGACACCTTGCATCAGCCAGTATTGGCGGTCTTTTTCCTTGTTCAGGAAGCGGACGTAGGGTCGGCCATCAGTGGGCGTCTTCGGCGGCTGTGATAGAATGGACTGGCGGCGCTGCTTGCTGGTCGTGTCGCCAAGGAGGTGATCCAGAATGAGGGGCATGACCAGGTTTTCCGAAGTCTGGCTCAGCAAGGTCAGGAAGCCCATGCAGAAACCTTCTAGGAGTGCACGCTCGAGACCATAGAGAGGAGCAACATCATCGACATAGCGGAGGACACGAGTCAATGTGCGAAGACTGTAATGGGGCACTTCGTTGGCGCCATCGACAAGTCTCTTCTCCTCGGCTAAGCCCTTGATAGCCAGATACAGCCGAGCAACACGCTCGATGATCCGGTCGGTCACCTTTGCGTTGCCCTTGAGGTAGGTCTTGATGATGGGCACGAGATCCTGCACATCACGATCCGGGCTCGCAACATAGAGCTCAGTGAACCGTGACCGAAGACCGATGGGCAGGTCACGCTTGCCAACATCTGTGGCAGGGTTCATGGCGCCAAACACACGGAATTCGGGATGCGCCTGGATCTTGTCAATCTCACCCGTTTCGGATAAGAGAATAGACGGAGTATCGCCGGGGCCTGAGGAGAGCAGGTCGGCAATACTCTCCAGCGTATCAGGAGAAGCAAGGTTAATTTCGTCGAGGAGGAGCCAGTCACCGTTCCGGACAGCCTGCACAATCTTGCCCTCGACAAAGGCAAAGGCAAAAGCACCGGTGCCGCTGGCGACTTGCACATCAAACTGTTCCAGCTTCTCCGAAAACAGTGCCCACCGAGGGCGCAGGTCTAGCAGGGCCTTGAGCTTGGACGACTCGGTCTTGCGGCGCTTTGTTGGCTGGCCATCGGCATCAGGTGCACCAGGCTCTGTGGCCGCCTCGGCAGCGGCACGAGAGGCAGCTTGCCGCTCTTCCAGCTGCTCCACAATCTTCTCAAACATCTTGGGGGCTTGCTGCCACAGGCGGCAAACATCAGCCCAGCGGCTGCGGGCGATGCTCGAGCTGATGCGCTTCAGGTACTTTTCGTTCTTCTCTGTAGAGATGCCAGTAGCAGCAAACAGATCCTCAAACTCTTCCTTGAGGGGCATGGCCAGAGTACGCGCGTTGACGGGCTTGAATCCACCAAGGAGGTCACCGACTTCACTCTGCTGAGACAAGTTGACAACAACCAGCTTGTGGCCCATGGACTCGGCCAGCTGCTGCACGACTGTAGTCTTACCAATACCCGTCTCACCGACAAGCAGCAGAGGCTCCTTGAGGTCGACGGCAACGCCGATTTGCTCCAAAAGTCTGCGCGCATGTGCTGTTGTGGCAAACGGCCGGCCCTTGGGCTTCAGGCCACTGCCAGCCCGCCTTGGCTTCTTGAGGGTCACGCGGCCGACAGTCAGCTGCTTCTCGCTATCCTGGAAAGGAGGCGAATGTGAAGTGAGGACATGCTCGGCCACGTCGGGGGGGATGCGTAAAGCCTGTGCGATTTGCGAGCCCAAGTACTTCCGGACACGCTCGTCTTTAGCACTCCCAGCAAAGCAATCCACAGCATCGAGGAAGATGCCAATCAAAGCCGTCTCTGTGATCGTTGGCGTGGCCCGGTCGGCATTGGACTGGTTAGACTTGCTGCTATTCTGGGGGCCAAATAGGACGTGCACAAGCCGGCGGCACCACTTCATCAGATCACGGAGCGTCATCGGCCGCTCGATGGCTGCAGGGGACAGTCCGCTCTTTTTAGAGGACAGGGACGTGAGTTGGTCAAAGACGGAAAGGATATCGGTAACGAGGAGGTGGAGTGGCGGGAAGCTGTCATGCACGACCTGGCGCAGCTCGGATGGAGGCAGCTGCTGGACAGATAATTGCTGCCAGAGACGCTCGCCCAGCAGGGAACGTGTCGTCTCCTGGCCATTGAGACCGAGGGTAGTGCGGACAGTGGCAAAAATGCGGAAGTTGCGGGGCGCCTTGATCGTCTCGCGGCGGCTGGGGATGAGAAGCTCGCGGCGCTCAATCAGGGGGAGAATGGTGCTCATGACTTCGTTTGGAGCGCGGTCCAGGTCCTCGATCAGCACCCACCGACCCTCCTGGACGGCAGCCGTGAGGATACCTGGGCGCCACTTGAAAGAGCCAGGCTTTGAGTCTGTCGAATAGAGACCGATGAGCGTCTTGGCATCGGTCTGTTCGTTCAGGTGCAGAGTGACAAGGCCAGACTCCATGCCCAGTTCTCGCGCAGCCTCGCGCACCAGGGAAGTCTTGCCTGAGCCGGGGAGGCCCCGAAGCAGAATGGGCTCGGACTTTTGCAAGCACTTGGCGAGCGATTCCAGGTTTCCCAGTGTCGTAGCCGTCTTGATGAGCACGGGCGGCTGATTTGAAGTGGAGGTGCCGTCCAAGGCAGTGCCTGAGGCCGGACGGGGGATGACGCTGCGGCCCCAGGCGCTGACCAGGGGCGTAAGCGGGAGGATGAGTGGCTGGTGGGCCAATTGGCGCTGCTCCGACTGTAACTGAAAGTCGGGCGAGTCCTCCTCAACCTCAATGGCCTTTGATACACCATTTGTGGTCTCTGTGCTCTGTCTCGTGCTCGGGTTTGTGCTCTGTATCGCCCGGATCTCGAGGACGCGCTCGTGCAGGTCCTTACACCGGGTGTGCTCATATAATGTGAGGAATGTGTAGTCTGCGTCGGTGCCGTCAAAGTCGGCAACAAGGCTGGCCTCTTCAGGCACATGCTCTTTCCGCAGAGTCTCGTGTGTGAAGTCGGCGCCGCCGTTCACGAGGCAGAAAATGCGAATTGCGACGTAGCGGACGGCCGGCGAGGCGTGGGAGAAGAGTGTCTGCAGGCCGGCGGGCACGAGCTGGGCGTACGCGCTGGCGTCGAGGTTGACCAGCCGCCAAAGCACAAGCAGTATTCTCAGAACGTCGGCATCAGTAGGCTGGTTAGTAGAGGAAGAATGCAAAGGAGGAGACGAGGGCGAAGTCGGGAGGGTTTCTTCGCGGAGGTCGTAGAGCGCGGAGAGGGTGTGAAGGACTCGTTGTTCCGGGCGACGGTCGGCGCCGGCGGTGTTGCCATTGGGTACGGCGGCCGTTTCAGACAGGTACTTGTCGAGTAGGATAGACAGGTATGGAGCCAGGGGCAGCACTCTGGCAAACGCGGCGAGGACGGCGTCGTCTTGCGATCCGCGCCGGGAGTGGAGGAGCCATCGTGCACAGATGTCGGCAAAGAGGGGCTCAAAATGGGCAAAGAGCGGTGCTGTGAGGCGCGGCAAGAGTGCCGCTTGTGCAATAGCATCTAGAAAGCTTGCGGATGTGTGTGTTTTGGGCGCCGGCGAGGTCGTTGTCGACGAGGCCGATTTGACTATCTGGCTTTGGATCACGCGCAAAAGCTCGGGCGGCAGCAGGCCCAGCGTAGTCGGATCAGCCAGCAGAGACTGTCTCTGGAACGAGACGTCGTAGGCGGCCATGGCGGGCCAAGGAAAGTCGTGATAGGAGTATGTGTCGTGGAATTATCGCATTTTTGTCCCTTGGGGTACTTCGCGAATCGCCGCTTTTGATGCCTTTTTCGCTATAGAGTTTTATGGTGATAGTGCAAGCCTTGTTGATTTGGGGGGTCCATGTGCGGTCGGTTGTTACTGCCGTTTTTTTTTTTTTGTTATCGATAAGCGAATTACTGGAGCTTGGAAGCTGGCGGCCCCACCAGCCGGGTCGTAGCCAATCACGTGCGATCCAAGGCAAAAAACGGCTACAGGGAAAAATCACTTGAATTTTTTCGACGTCGGTTGATTCGCATCCGCAACGACCTTGTGATATCACCAGCTAGCAACTCCCACGCACCCTCGTGATCACGCCCGCCACGACACTACGTCTCCCCCCACGTCACTCTCCTGCACAACCAACAATGTCGATGACCTGCCGCTACGCAGCCCAGCGCTGTGCGCAACAGCTCCGGACCGCCGGCCGTGTCCGCCCGACCGGCGCCGTGTTCACTTCCCGCATTGCACGGCGGCACAACTCCACCGAGGCCGCTGTCGACCCCAAGATCTCGACTATTGTCGACCAGATTAGCCAATTGACTCTCCTTGAGACTGCCAGCTTGGTGTCGAGCTTAAAGGTGTGTGGGCATACGATGCGGGGAGGGAGCTGGAGATTATTGAGACAATCGAGGAGAATTGAGAGGAGATGAGAAGAATTGAGAGGAATTTAAAGGGCTTGAGAAGAGTTGGGATAATTCAGCCAGATACTAACAGCCTAGACGCGCCTGAACATCCCCGATCTCCCCGTTGGTGGCTTTGCCGCAGGACCCGCAGCACCAGCCGCAGCCCCGGTCGAGGAGGAGGAGGCCCCGGTAGCAGCGGCCGAGAAGACCCTGTTCACGGTGAAGCTTATGAGCTTTGAGGGCGGCTCAAAGCCCAAGGTGATCAAGGAGATCAAGAGCCTGCTGGGTCTGAGTCTGGTGGACTCGAAGAAGTTTGTGGAGAGCGCACCCAAGGTGATGAAGGAGTCTGTGCCCAAGGAGGAGGCCGAGAAGATGATTGCGACACTCAAGGAGCTGGGCGCAAAGGTGGAGATGGAGTAAGGGCTTTCTAGAGTCTCTAGAGGTCTGCTTTCCCCTTTTTTCTTCTCCCTTGGGCGTATGCCGAGAGGGCAATTCTTTTTATGATCTTGACGAAGCCAAGCGCGAGGCAGTATGAAAGATGACTGTGCTGCGGCACGCGGAAGCGGAATGGCGTCGGGCATATAATGCCACGCAAGCATTCACAACGCAACCGTAGACACACCCCCCACCATTGTATACAGAATTTTTAAAAAGATAAGCCATGTACCAACATTCAATATATAAACATCATGTACACCTTGTTATGAGCGAGTGACTGGGACGAGCAGTGCATGCATTCGAGATTGTTTCAAGATAGATTCATAAGATCCTACGTTATATTTCCAGATATATCATTGTATACCAGACGTTCACCGCGACATGCCGGCGGGACCACCGACTATTTTGAATACCCAGGTATCACCATGCAACCAGCCAGCCAAGGCACCAAACGCCAATAAAAGCAAGAAAGTGGGGGAGGGAGGGAGAGAGAGAGACAGGGAGAAAGAGAGAGGACGGGGGGGTTGACAAAGAGGTGAAAAACATCACCTGCCGTTGGGCTCTACCAAAGACGGTGCCGCTGCTGCCAGTCTCTCAGCACGGTGAACACAGCTTGTGTGGACAGTCTTCTCCCGTTCGGCCAGCTCCTCCTCGCCCATCAGATGGTCGTCTTCGCCAAGGTCACTCGTCTCGTCCCACAGCTTCCACATTTCGGCGTCGGGACCTTTGGGGATAGCCCAGATGCCTTCGCGCAGGCGCTTGTGTCGTTCGCGGTCCTCTTCAATACGCTCCTCTATTTGTTTTTTGTCGAGGCCACCGGCACTATTGCGGCCAGCTCCAGCATCAGCACCGCCGCGTCCGTTCTGTCGGCGTGACGAGTTCGACTGCGAGCGTGCCTGGTTGTTGGTATCTGCGGCATCGTCCGTGGCGCCGTCTGCACCACTGACACCATCCTGTCCACCTGCACCGCGGCCGCCACTGGCACCGGCTTCGCCTCCATGCCGGCCCATGGCTGGAGACGACATCAAGTCTGTTTCGCGCTCTTTGAGGACTTCCTCAATCTCTGTGACGGCTTGCGCCTCGAGGAAGCCTTTCTGCTGGAGGTTGTTCAACACGCGGCGGACGACTTTGACGTTGGCTGCACCCTGGCCACTCTCCGGTGCTACGGCATCAACGACCCGGATGATGTCGCGTTGCAGCATGGCCACATAGTCGTTATTGCCTTCGCGCTGTGCAAGCTCGAGGAGGTGCTCGATGAAGTACATGATATTGGCCCGCTTGTTGAGCGCGGTTTGCGGCTGGTTATTGTTAGCACTATTCCTCTCCGCGTGGGGGGCTGCATATATCCTACCTTTTCCAGCTGCTCAATGATACATGAGTGTAGGTCCTCGTCCATGTCCTTGTGCCGCAGGGCAGTGGTGGCGGCCCTCTGTGATGAGGCAACCGATGCACTGAGGTTCTGCAGCTGGGCGCTGAAGCGCACACGCACTTCAAACGGGTCCGCCATTTTGGGTGTGCGCGAGGCCAAGGCCGTTCCGCGTCTCTTTCTGTGTAATATACTTTGAGAGACAGGCCGGGTGCCTCCGCGGTAAAGGCGCTGAGATTGATGCGACCAACGAGTCTCGTTTTTGATGCCTCGTCGCCGCGGACGGCAGATCAGCTGGTTTGGCCGACAGCAATGCCGAGACGTCGTCGGACTCAGCTGCGGTGAGAAGTCTCCGGCCGCACAGGTATATGGAGCCACTGGTAAGATGTAGCGTAGTCGGTGGAGGCTATATCGTGAGATGGTGGTTTGCGCGTATCGCCATAGGTGCAAGCAATGAGGCCGAAGCGCAGACAGCAATTCGAGCTAGCTGGATATTCCCGTAATGGAAATATGTGGGGCATTTACATAGACATCTCACTTCGTAAGAGTACTCCGTATCTCGCAATTACAGGGCAGCGAATCCCTGAATAATCTACAATAATGCCCTATAGTAGCTAGTTACCCCCCATAATTCTTGGTTACATGCCCGCCACAGCCTATGAGAAGACACCTATAGGCCGGACATGCCCGGGCGTTCCTTCCATTTCTGATGGCTCTCATCTTACTACTGGCTCCTTCCCTAATGGCCTGATTCTATTCCTGCCCAATTGCCCCTGTCGCCTGGCGGTTGCCGTTTTAGGGAGCTCGGTAGGGGCCGCGTTCTTTCCATTTCTGTCCTACTCATATTACTTATTACCCGTATCCCACGCTCCTTCTTACTAATCCCGTGTCCTGTCCAAATCAAGCACCTGTCACAGGGGCGAGTCTCCTCTTGAAGCCTAATACGAGTCTCAGTGTGTCTGGCTCCCTCACACCCTCCCCTTGGTTTTAATCTCGTAGGACTTGCTACGCTTCGTTGCTCACGACAAACGGCATACGAGTTGTAGCATAGTTGTACTCTGCAAGGGCCGTGGTGTGCCCTGTGGGACCCCTGACGCGGCGTGTCTCTGGGCGTACGACATCCATCGAAGCCGAGAAGAAAAGAAGACGGGAGAAGAAAAGAAGATAGGAAAAGAAGCAAAGAAACAAGTCAACGTGCCAGGGGGTAGAATCAAACAAGCTGAACGAGGCCGCAAAAGAGGACCCCGACGTTGGGCAGGGATATAAATAACCAAAACAACGAGGTCAAGGGAATAAGAGACGACGAGAGACGGGATGGAAGAAAAAGAAGCGGAAGACGAGGCTGTTTTTCGATTTCCCCTTTCCCTGGACCCCTTTCCCTCTTTTCACGTTATGTCTGCCGCCCTGTTACTTGTTTGAAATCCGGTCTGGATATTGCTGTCTCATGCTGTGTTTGCTGTGGTTGCTGTGAGTATCTTCCCATCCCCCTGCTGGCCTCCTTGGGCGGCATATCGGCAACCAGCGAGCGTGGCATGAAGTATAAAGATAACAAATGCAGCATGTTCCTGGCAGTTTCGTCCTCCTAATTGTCTTTTGTTTTATTCTGCTTGTTTGCCTTAACCAGCTTTCTTTCATATATCAAAATCAAAGTTTCAATGCCACACCCCCCCTCGTTCCAGCTTATACATCCTCTATATATCTTCTCTCCATGACCATTGCCTGACGATTCACATTGCGTTCTTTGCTCTACTCTGCATACTGTTATCTGTTCAAAATGCCTGCTACATCCTTTACCAGTCTGCCCATTCTTGGCAACCATGTCGCAACATCCCCGTCGGTGGCCTCGTCCACGTCCGGCTCGGACCACCTCACCCTGGCCGTCCTTGGCTGTGGAACGATGGGCGTCACCATTCTCAAGCGCATCCTAGACCAGCTTGCCGAGATGGATGCCCCGCGTCCCCTGCAGGTCATCACTTCGTCGGCCTCCGTGGCGTCCATGTCGGCGCTGTACTCGTCGCATGCAAGCAGCGCCGCTGGTGCTGCTGGAGCTACTTCGGCCGCCGGCGCACCAGACGATATGCCCGATCGCCTGCCCACTCACTTCCTGGCCTGCGTGCGTCGCCCAGAGGTCGGAAAGCGCGTGCGGGCCGCTCTCTGGTCGCACTCGTCTGCTGTCAAGGTTGTCGTCGACGACAATGTCCATGCCGTCCAGCAGGCCGGTGTTGTCATCCTCGCCTGCCAGTCCTCCGAGGCTGAGGACCTGCTCGCGGCCCCTGGAATGGCCCGTGCCCTCAGCGGCAAGCTGCTGATCAGCATCTGCGCCGGCATTACGGCTGACCAGGTCGAGGAGTATCTGTACGGCAGCTCTCCGGACGCGGCTGCTCTGACCGTGGCAACAACTGACGCCGTCTCGAGCGCACACGGCCGCTGCCGAATTGTGCGCGCGATCCCCAACGCTGCCAGCTTGATCGGCGAGAGCATGACTGTTATCGATACGGCCACATCCACCGGCGCTCTGCCGGCCGACCTGGTGGCTCTGGTCACATGGATCTTCCGCCGCATCGGCAGTGTTGTGCACCACCCGCACCAGTCACTGACGAAGCCGGCTAAGACGGCTGCCGCAAGCCGTGCTGCTGCATCATCGGCAGCTGCATCCACGGCTTTGGGCACTGCCGGACCGGCCTTTTTTGCACTGATGCTCGAGGCTGCTATTGACGGCGCTGTTGCCATGGGCATGTCCCGTGCCGAGGCACAGCTGATGGCCGCACAGTCGATGCGCGGTGCCGCCGGCCTTGTTCTGCAGAACAACGAGCACCCGGCACTCCTGCGCGACCGCATCAGCACGCCGGGTGGCTGTGCCGTGCATGGACTGCTTGCTCTTGAGGAGGGTGGTGTCCGCAGCACAATTGCGCGTGCCATGCGGGAAGCGACTGCTGCTGCCGCTCAGGAGGGTTCGCAGTAAGCCAACAGCTTCGTGCTAGTAGTCGGTTTGTTGGTGTGCAATTGTAGGATATGTTGGTAGGCATTGCATCGGAGTTGGGTTTTCTTTAATGTCGTTTATGTTTTTGTTTTTGCTTGTCGTTTTTCTTAAGAGATCATAGATAATAGACTGTATGACATACTGGATATCACCTTTCTACGAGCCGTTTGACTGTGCCGAACTGAATAGACTGTTTTAAAATGCTTTGAATATTGAATACCAAGTGACTTTTGTCAAACCCCTACGACGAATCCTACCAATACAATTAACGCCAAACCAAATATTAATTATCAAGATGCAATGCACCAAATATCTGCTACACCTATGCATCTTCGATGCGCGCCTTTTTGTTGCCGTTCTGTGCAACTTCAGCGCCGGCCTCTGTCGTCAACTTCCGCTTGGTCGCCGTGGACTGGGCCTCCTCTACCGTGGCCAGCTTTGTCCGGCTCTCAAACATGCTCAGGATGCGTGCATATTCGAGCTCCACGCTGCGCAGCGTCTCCTCCAGCTTCTCGATCCGCTGCGACCGGTCCAGCTGGCCCAGGATCTCCTTGTTGTGCCGGTACAGTCGCTGCTTCACAAACATGCGCCACAGCCGGTACTCGTGCTGCTGCTCCTTGGTCGCCAGGGCAGGCATGGCCGGTGCTTTTCCTTTGCCGTTGGCCGCCGTTCTTGCAGCTGCTCGCTCGTCCTCTTCCTCCTCCTCTTCGTCCTCGTCACCCTCGAGGGTTGGCCGCACAGCAGGTGCCAGTTTTTGCATCAGGTACATCTCCACTGCGCGATTAAACTGCCGCGGCGCAATCTTGGTTTGGTACCGCAAAGTGTCGAGTGCGGTCGCATCGACAATATTGTTCGGCGAGGGACCCATGCGCGGGATCTGGACAGTCTTGTTGATGCTCACGGTCTTGGTGAAGGCAGGCAGGCGGGACAGGAACTTGAGGTCCGCAATATCCCGCAGATCATCAAACGCCTCGTTGGGGTCCTCGACGGTGATTTCCGTGGTCTGCGGCTCGGCCAGGTACTCGTCGAAGATGGTGCTATACAGCCGGCCTGCGTTGCCCTTGCCCTGGAAAGGAGGCAGGATGATAAACTGGGAGATGCGAGACCGGCAGGGTAAAGTGGCGAGCGAAAACTCGGGCTCGCCGCTGTCGCTCGCAGGCAACTGCAGCTCAGCGGTTTCCGCGGCAGACTCCCCGTTTGCCACCGTCCGGGGCGGCGTGGCAGCGCCCAATGGAAGAAGGAAGCGGTAGACGGTCGAGTATCCAGCAAATTCGTGCTCGTAGCGATCGGCAGAGCCCGACGACTGGCGTGTGCGGTACAAGAAGAAGATGGTCCAGCGGTCCGCCGACTCTGAGTCGTCGCTTCCGATAAAGGTACCGCCCTCGATGAAGAACGGGACCATGATCTGGACACGGCTGACGAGCTGCTTCACGGCTGGGTCGGATAGCGTGCCCTTCCAGATCTCGTACCGGCCGTCGCTGCTGTAGAACTCCTTTATACGCTCGCCCGGTGGTGTGTAGTCGGCTGAAGGTGTCTGCTTCACGGCATCTTCGAACTCGGAGGCTTTCTGGAAGGCAACCGGAGGCAGAAAGTCCTTGAGGATGGCGGGAATGTCGACGGGCTCGTTCTCGCCCACCACTTTCAATTTCTTGGACGAGGACACGTGCAGGTTCGGGCGCATATCCGACGCATGGTAGCGCAGGCTGATCTTGAGGTCCTGGTAGCCAAAGATGGTCTCCTCGTTGCCAAAGATGGAGTAGGTGAACTTGGGGTTGAAGGATGCGATTGAGCGCAAGCCGCTCGGGGCCGGCTGGACGAGACTGATCTCAACCGCTTCGTTGGCGTTGGAGACCCCTAGCAAGGAGTTAGTACCAGGTGGGAGTGAGGGTGTAGTCAGATGCCATGGCTTATTGCATACATTCGTCGTAGGAGTGTTCCATCTTGAGCGTCGTCTCGAAGCTTGCTTCTCGCTGTCGCGAACCGGTGGTGTCGATGTCGCAAAAAAGGGGAGGTTGTTCGTGTTTTATCTGCTGTGTATAGTATTCGACTGTCGTATCCTTGCGATAGCTACGGTAAGTGTTGCGATCTTCAGTGTCGTGGGAGGAGTGTAGTCGAGCTATGTGTCGCAGTGAAAAGTTATAACGCGCCTCGCGATAATGGAGTGCGACCGCGTTGAGTGGTGCACGTAATATCGAGAATGGCCCGTGCGTTTATGTCTCCACTTTTACCTGTGAGCTCTCAACCTCACCCCAACATGCTCTACTTGAGCTTTGTATTACACGTATTTAATGAGTCAGTTGACGGTATTGGCTTCCTCTTCACTATTACAGCATTCGGGCATTTTCTAAGCCGGTGCATGGCTTGATTATATCAGTTCTATCTCTTTGGCCTTGGTTGATAGTCGCTTGCATATGCCTCACAACGTTGCCATGCTTATTAGAACGTCGGTTGTTGGAGCAGTCGCTCAAGTCTGTCTTGCCTGCGTCGATAGCCTATATGGGTGCTTGTCGGTTGCTTGTCGGTTGCTTGTCGGTTGCCTGTGCTATTGTGTCTGGGCGGTCCTATGCTTCACGATGTCTACAAGTTATAGCTTCGTATGTTGACCCGAAGCTCTTCCGCTTGTAGATCACCTCCTGTATTTCTTTATTACTAATTATCAGTAAACAAATATCTACACCTTGTGAAGCAAGTTATTTATATTTGTGCTTGTGTTATATTGCTTTTATTTGTTTTCTTACTTGATTTAATTTCATATAGTTTTATATTTCTTCCTTTTCTTCTCGGATTTATTGCAAACAACCACCCTTTTCTATCTTCAGTCTCAACCCAGCAACACCCTCAACAAGAACACCAACACTCAATCGAATACACCACCATAGAGAATACCTAATAAACCAGAAACATCACCAATCCTAAATACAAGACCAAACACATGTGACACCGTTATTCAACATGACCGACAGGACCATACAAGGCAGCCAACAGGCACGGCTAGTCCAAAAACAGACTAGCGCCGTCATCTATGCAGCATGTATTTTCAAGCCACATATTGCCCAGGGGCAGTTCGCTGCAGGAAAGAGGTTGGAAACAGCAAAACAGGAAGGAGCAAGGGACGGCGCTGGACACTGCTCACAACACCTCAGCTCTATCGAGTTTCCCGTGCGCACTGCGACAACGACGACGACCAGCCATCACGACCCGACCGGAGCCACTCGACGATCAACACGAGACCCCGACGACACACCTCTTGTCCCACCCATCGAGTATAGCGGCGACTGGTCTTTGGCACGAGTATTTCTATATGCGAGCCAGCTTCTCCACCAGATGACGACGTGAAGCTATCACGAAGCTACTCTGCTCTCGATCCCTCGGCTCCTTTCCATCTCGGCCTCAACGCCTGCACGAACCTCTGCACGATACTCTTTCCGGACTGCGGCCCATCAGCTACCCTCCATACCAACCCTCGACTGTTCGTCCATCGCCCGGACAAGCCTGCACAATGGGTGGGCTGTTTCTGCTCGTCGTGCTTTCTGTACGTTGGCCATCGCGATCGCGGCGCCGCACCCCTCCTTTGCCCTCCGGTGCATATACCTCTGGAAACAATGGCTAACTCTGCTCCCTCAAACAGGCCGTAATGGCATTTGCGTATGTCATGTTCACCCCGATGTGCGCCACTGTGTATAAGACCGTTCCGCTGACCTCACTACAGCTCCTTTATCGCCGGCGCACTCCCCCTCTCCATGTCTCTGACCCAGTCGCAACTACGCCTGATATCTAGCATAGGCGTCGGCATCCTTGTCGGCACCTCGCTGATCGTCATCATCCCCGAAGGCGTCGAAGCCATTGCGAACCCGATGCTGAACCCGCCGAACAGTGCCGCCGCCGCAGGCCACATCCACAACGCCCGGCGCCTATCCAACTCACACCTCAGGATTGGCACGGTGGGCAAATTTGGTGTCCAGGAGAATGTGCCCAAAGCTGTCATTGCCCGCCGCTTTGTAGATACCGACGGTGCTGCATCCCACATCGACAACATCCTGCGCACTCGCGACGACAGTGCCGCCCCTGCCACAAAAAAACCCAGCCACCAGAGCCTGGGATCAGCTGCATCCGCGGCAGAGCAGCAGCAAGCGGCTCCGACGGTCGAGCCGCGGTCTCTGCCGACGTTCTTCATCGGCTTCGCCCTCGTGACGGGCTTCGTTCTCATGTTCCTGATCGACCGCCTGCCACGCCATGCCGTCGACAAGCTCCAGTCCGGCCCAACAACACGCCATATCAGCCTCGACAACCTCGCATCGTCCAGCCTCGGCGGCGACGAGAGTGCGGAAGAAGAAGGATTCCTGGGCTCGCTGACGCCGACACCGCGGCAGTCGCGGGGCCTGGCGACAACAGTCGGCCTCGTCATCCACGCCGCTGCAGACGGCATTGCCATGGGTGCGTCGGCAACGACCGAGGACATGAAGCTGGGGCTGGTCATCTTTGTGGCCATCATGGTACACAAAGCACCGGCAGCATTCGGCCTCACGTCTGTGCTGCTGAAGCACGGGCTCTCAAAGCGCGCGGCCAGGGGCCATCTGGTCGTGTTCAGTCTGGCAGCGCCATTTGGTGCGCTGGGGACATACATCCTGATCAAGGTGATTGGCGGCGGCAACATGGAGGGCGAGCGTGGTCAGTGGTGGACTGGCATGCTTCTTCTGTTCTCCGCGGGCACATTCTTGTAAGTATCTGCCGGATCCAAGACCGATGTCGTCTGCGATGCTAACTCTCTAGGTACGTTGCCATGCAGGCCATGCAGGAGGAGAACGGCACACATGACCACCACTCGATGGGCAACGGGTACGCAGACGCCGCAACCATTGCTGCGCAGCGGAAGCAGAGCCGACCACAGATGCGCGATACGCTGGCGACAATCGTGGGCATGCTGCTGCCGCTGCTGACGCAGTTTGGCCACCACCACTAGTGGAGGTATGCGAGCCAGGCCCCGTCATTGTTTTGGCTGGTCTATCCCGTATGGGCATTCATTGTGATCTTCTTCTAGTGCCCCCCCGAGCTATCCACGGCTGGTCGTGTTGAGGCATCATGTGCGGTTTTCGTAGCCAATTCCGAGAGGCTGGGGGCCTGGCTATCTATGTGTGATCCCAGAAGCGTTGTTTGAAGATATCGTTTCTCTTCTCTTATTTTTCTCTTATTTTTATTTTTCTCTTCTCTTATTTTCTCTTCCTTATGCTCTTTTCCTTTTGTTTTACCTTTCCTTTGTGTACTCATGGGTAGGCTTGCTAAAACTGGAGTCCGGAAACTTTGTTTGCTTATGCCCTGCTGTATTGTTTACGTTTCCCTTCTTCACCCCCTCGTGTTGCTCTGTATTTCTTTATTTCGTCTTGCTTCGCTTTATAGCTATTTTTGGTTTCCCCATTTTGGATGTATGACAACGACATAGCCTTATACTTTATACACTCGTTAGACTTTGTCTTTGTACTTATTGGGGCACTCGGTTTGAAGGAAGACAACGGGAATTTATTGATGCTCACCAAAGATGTACTGATGTGATTCATTGGATACGTTGATTTCTTACAAGTGTTGCCTTTCGCGGCTCTTTCTATTGCCTAGTTTTGCTAATGTCGGTGGCACGTAGCATAGAAGGAGGGTATAACACGATACTGTTATGGACAGCTCGGGTGTGTAGGTATGCACACCATGTCCTGACTACTTATGGACAGCGGTGTGTATGTATCTTATGTACACCATATCCTGACTGCGACTGGAAGCTAGACGCGCATACCCGAAAATCAGTTGTGTCTGTACTAAGCTGTGCAGAGCTGTGCATTTGCACCAGTGTGTGGCTTCTCCGCCTTGAACACTGCTGGTCCTTGTTCTCTCTCCTCTGAAATACACGCCAGTTTGTATTTGTCATGCGTCGACGATCTAGGGTAGGAAATGTATCTACCTCATGGTCAATATGCAATGCAAATATATGCCTCGAGCGGTAAGAAGGAGGACTCAGAGTCGTAGCGACTGCACAAAGAGGTATCATCGTCTCGATTTAGACGCCAGTATATGATGCAAAGAGGGGCCAGTGGGATGTAGCGGCGGAAGCAATGGAGAAGAGATCTGTCTTTGACTATTCAAGGACTAAGATGGAGTACTCCGTACAAAAATCATATCTTGCATACTAGTTAAGACGTAGCAGAAACAAATGCCAAAAGGAAAGAAGGAAGGAAACGAACAAGGGCCGGTCCGGTAGTGGTCATTTGGGGGCGGCCCGTTGCTGGTTGTCTCCTAGCTTTGCATCTGTCGACCGTACGAATACGGATGGGCATAATTCCGATAGCCATGTCGACGTAATGGTCCAGCCAGTTGTTTGTCTGTATGAATGTCTGTCCGTACAAATTGCGGAGTGTCGCAGTTAATAGATCGCCAAGGTATTATTACCCAGCACTTGCTGGAGTCGTATTTATTGCGCACCTTGCCCATGAGATTATGGCAAGTAAGATATCTTATCTTAATGCTCGTGAGTCTTGGCTCGCTGGCCCCTGAACTTCCCTCCTCTCATTTCCAGTGGTTCTCAAACCAGGGGAATGTGCTGTGCAGGTGTTATTAATATACCAGTGCTTGTTTGAAGACGTGGAGCGAAGCTGCTCCGTGTGCAATTACTCCGTAAGCACGGCCCTGGCCAGGCTTTGCGATCAGCTTCTGATGTGAGGGTGATCACGGAGACGACAAGGCTAGACGAAGGGCTAGGTAAAGGGCAGGCAAAGGGCAGGCAAAGGGCAGGCAAAGGCAGGACAAGAAACACTGCCTGTGCAGCCTGTCTGCTAGAATGACGATGGGCAGAGGGAGAGCTGAGCCCTCGCCTCGGCTGCCCCCAGGAGCCCATCGGAAAGCAGCCAGCCATCCGGACTCGAGACACACATGGAATAGCGCGGCCGTCAACACGAGAAGGGCAAGACAAGCATGCTGCCGTCGATGTAAATCGGAGGCGTGCATGACAGCCAACAGACTCCCGTGCCTCCCATCCAGATTGACCGGCACTAGGGACGTTGCGTGCTGCAGCCCTGCTCCACACGTCTGCTGGTGTGCATATCGTGCGGGCGGCTAGACCAGGGCCTGGGCTTGGCGGGAGGAGTGCTGTTTGGAGGAAGACGAGCGGTTGACCAAGGCCTCGTACTGAGCGGGTGGACATGTCAAGTCGTATTGATGGGAGTCGGGAGGAGAGGAGGAGATGACATGCCGGGAAGGCGCAGAAGGGAGAGCCAGGGAAAGAGCGAGGGAGCACATGGGCGCCCGGATTGGCTGGTTTCAGAGCGCAGGAGGATAGCAAGTGCGATTGAGGTAGGTGCGATGGGCGCTAACGGGCAGAAGGGGCAGGAGGGGATGGCCTGAAACGCACTATGGGAAGGCGACGTCTCGATGGAAGCACTGGAAGCCGGGCTGTATTCGTGATATTAATGAAATAGGGCAGTTGTAAGATATGTAGGAGAGATATCTCGAGTTGTCTCTTACACACCATCTAATATAACCTCTCAACTCTCTGCACACATTCGCATGCACATGGATCTTGAGCGTGTAATGTTTAGGGAGGCCTGACAGAAGACACTTCTGACATAGTATACCGGCAGATTAGTAAAGCTGCCACTGAACTGAGATGGGCAAAGTGATCGATGCAAGGAGTGCCGCCAGGGCAGTTCGAGCTCATTACGACTGTCGAGCGATCCAGCTGGGCGGCTGTCAGTGTACATCGATTCTTCGTATCGTGCCACCACGCCTTGCCCGTGTGTAGAGGGCGAAGCAATACAGGGTTGCTTATTAATAGAGTCGATACACGGCTTCAGGGCTTACCTGCTACGGAGTATCTTACGAGTATATATGCGATATATAAGATACGATATCTTACTTAAGACTCAGGATGACAGCAACTGCTGCTGACAGGAGTCCGCTAACATACCCTGTTCGATAATAGGACTCTCTTACCACAGGCATGCCCGTCTTACTCCAGCGCCTCGGCTGGCCCCTTCACTGAACAACAGCCTGGACATACCGCACATTACTAGCACTACACACTAGAGCAGGCTAGCCTAGATGCCCTTTGTCCTTCTTTTTCCCACGGCATACGGCCAGCCCGTCTGCTTCGCCTTTCCCGCCACGCCCGAGTACACGCGCCCTCCAAATTGCGTGTGAGGTACCTCTGCCCGAAAGTGAGCCGTTGTAAGATGTCCAATACAGCGGCCCGCTCTTTCCTCATCTGCTCCTCGTGTGCTCCTCCTCTGCTCCTCCTCTGCTCCTCCTCTGCTCCTCTGTTGCCGCTCGTCACTTTCCTCCCTCGTCTCCCGCCGCCCTTTTGACCGTTCCTCTGCTTTCCCTCTGGACCCTGGCATTCTATATCCAGCTCCTCACCTCCTTCTTTATTGCCTTTCCCATCCTACTCTGCCTCCGCCATCTCCTTCTCTCCATCTCCCTCCCCATCTCCCTCTCTCCCTCTCCCGCTCTCCATCTCCTTCTCCCCATCCTCTCTCGCTCCTTCCCTCCTCGCAGCAACACATTCCAGCCACAGGACCGCACCTGCGACCGTCCGTTCCTTCCTTCCTCGCCCCGGTCTCCGCCAATGACTGTTTGATCGCGCCTTCCTTGCAAACCTCACAACTTCCCTTTCGGATTTCCTTCCTTCCGCCTTTCCCTCCTCTCTCCTCCTACCGCCTCCTCCCTCTCACTTCTCTTCTTCATCTTACTCTCTTCCTCGCACTTCTCTTCTACCTTTGCCCATCGTCTCGCATCTTCTCTTCCCTCTGCCGCTCCGTCTCCTTGCACCATCGCAGTGTCTCACCACCCGACGACCTCCACGTTTCGACCTCCGCTCTCCACCCATCCACTCCCAGTCGACCGCTTCGCTCTTCGCTCTTGCCGTTCCTGGCCGCTCCCGTCTATTCGTTGATTCGGGTCTCATATCGCTCCTGCCAGTTGGCATCGCCTCGTCTATTGACCGTCTCCCACGACGTTCTATTTCCACCGCTTTCCACCGTCTGCGACCTCACAGCAACACACACACGGCCACCCCTGACCGCCTTATTCCTTCTGCATCTATCCTCTACCGCTGTCTATTCCTTCCTCGTGCTTTGCTGGATAGTCCCCCTTGCCGTGATCTATATCGATCCTACAGCACAAAGGGAAGGGGCATATCCAAGATCTCTGTTTACTTGCAGCCAAACAAGGTCCGTACAGCCTGGCATCGGCCCCTACAGTCAGCACTCTCAGTCAGACTTGTTATTGGGCAGCATTTGCCCTCGCATCCTACCGTCTCGCCTCACTTTGCCTTGCCCCTATCGGAAGACTGACGGATGGGAACTTGGTGTGATCCAGACGAATCAGGCTCTGCTTTCTGTTCTCTACCCTCTCAACTCTCTGCACACATTCGCACCCCCATCTCCAGTTGCTAACGCATCACCCCCTTCTACAGCTAGCCGCCATCTTGTCTACAATTCCCCATCCTTGGCCTCTTCGTTCTCTCGTGCGCCTTTCAGACCACTAGCCGACACGATGTCGGGCTACCAACGACCTCCAAGCTTCTCCGCGCGGAGGGGAAGCACCTATGCCTGCGACGAGCTGTCTCTCAACACCAGCACAGCCGGCCCCGTCAAGGCCACCCAGGCCCGACTGCCCCGTGGACCACCTACACCGAGCATGACGACACCCGCCTCAGAATTCGACCAGACCCTGACTGGCTCGCCACCACCACCACCTACTCCCGCGGCCTCGCCCGGCCCGTCACACGCACAGCCGGACTGGAGCGATGCCGATGCCGATGAGGATTTCTTCCATGCCAAGGTTCGCCAGCACTTTAAGAGCTGCTCGAGCTCGCAAAGGACGCGCCTGTTGGCCGACATGTTGAATCTGTGTACCAGCCAACAGCTGAGCTTCGTTCATCAGTTCGTCAGCCCGCTGCTCAAAAAAGATCCATTCACAAGTTTGCCTGACGAGCTCTGTCTACGGGTAAGTTATTGTGATGCTACGATTGAATGATGTTGTGATGAAACAGTGTCTGGTTGGATATAGAATGCTGTGCTCGTTACTCCAGCTGGCAAAAAGGGCGGGCTTTTGTTTGCCATGTTTCTCACAAGTCAAACCCGGTACACTTGGTACACCTGGTACACCTGGTACAATCGGCACACTTGGTACACCTGGTACAACACGATATACTGACTTTGATGTCAGATCCTGTCCTTCATCGACGACCCAAAGGTCTTGGCCCGTGCCTCGCAGGTGTCGCGTCGCTGGCGTGATCTGCTGAGCGACGATGTCACCTGGAAGAACCTGTGCGTCAAGCACGACTACGGCCGCCGCTTGTCTGAAGTCGCGCCCGCGCCCCCTGCCAGTACTGCCGAGCCCCGGGAAGACACTCCGACAAGCTTTCCCCTCAGCACCTCCGACAGCGACTTCCCATCACACAAATTCCCAGCCCTGATCCCCGAGCCTAATGTGGCCATGACCACGTCACGGAGCCTGGACGGCGCCACTGGCGCCAGCTCCTCCAATAGCAAGACCCGCCCTAAGCTGCGGTCGTACAAGTCTCACTTTAAACAGCGGTATCTCGTCGATGCTGCTTGGCGGACTGGCGGCCATAACATCACAAAGAACATTACACAGGATGGTGGTGTCGTCACCAACCTTCATCTCACATCAAAATACATTATTGTGGCGCTCGACAACGCCTTCATCTACGTCTTCGATACCAAGGGCGAGAACCAGAAGACGCTGCAGGGCCACATCATGGGTGTGTGGGCCATGGTTCCGTGGGGCGACACTCTTGTCAGTGGCGGCTGTGACCGCGATGTTCGTGTATGGAATCTCGCTACGGGGTATGTTTTTGTGGAAGACTCAATCTCCAGCTATGCCAGCTTACTAACAAAATACAGAGCATGCGTGCACACACTTCGTGGCCACACTTCGACAGTCCGCTGCCTGAAGATGTCCGACGAAAACACTGCCATCTCAGGATCTCGCGACACCACGCTACGAATCTGGGACATCCGTACCGGTCTTTGCAAGAACGTGTTGGTGGGCCACCAGGCCAGCGTGCGCTGTCTTGAAACCAAGGGTGACATTGTCGTGTCTGGCAGCTACGACACGACGGCACGAGTATGGAGCATATCCGAGGGCCGCTGCCTGCACACTCTCCAAGCCCATTTCAGCCAGATCTATGCCATCGCATTTGACGGTGTCAAGATTGCCACAGGCAGCTTGGACACGAGCGTGCGGATCTGGAATGCGGCCACGGGCGAGTGCCAGGCAGTCCTCCAGGGCCACACGTCGTTGGTAGGCCAGCTGCAGATGCGCGGTGACACTCTTGTTACTGGTGGCTCCGACGGCTCCGTCCGCGTATGGTCTCTGTCCCGGTTCTGCCCTATCCACCGGCTTGCGGCCCACGACAATAGTGTCACCAGTCTCCAGTTTGATGACACGCGCGTCGTGAGCGGCGGTAGTGATGGCCGTGTGAAGGTGTGGGACCTGAAGACGGGCCAATTGGTCCGCGAGCTGATCTCGTATGGCGACGCAGTTTGGCGTGTTGCGTTTGAGGACGAAAAGTGTGTTGCTATGGCATTACGCACTGGCCGGACCGTCATGGAGGTGTGGTCGTTTTCGCCACCTGACGATGCCCTCAGTGACCAGCCACTGTCGACACCACAAGGGGAATTTGACGCGCCGTCATCGCCAACACGGCCGATGAGTGCCATGACAATCGATTTCCCACGGCCACAGACGACGGCGTCGGATTCCCCACAGCCAGACTCGACCGAAGCAGACATTGACATGAGAGATGCCGGGCCGGCCACGGCACCGCTGCAACAAGGCAGCTCGACGTTCTTCCAAGATGACTAGTTGCGCATGCCGGAACAGATTCGAGTACCGTACTACCCACTCGACAGCTGTGTGCCCTGACGCTGCATATGGCCAAGCTTTCGAGATGTTGTCGTCCGGGATTCGCAAAAGTAAGCGAGAGGCTGGGAGTGACTTTCTGTTCTCGTTCTCAGTGGGCGGCTGTTTTGATTTGCGTCTAGACCTTTTGTTCTAGATTTGATTGTGGCATTATGGAAGCATATCAGGTTGTTCTTGTTTTTGTTCTTGTTTTTCTTTCTTTTTAGCTACGTACTCTATTCCCCCACTATTATATTCCCTCCATTTTCATATTAGCAGGCGCTTCAGTTGTCAGTTGCTGCTTGTACTCTCTTGTATCATATCTTAGTTTTAGCCTGTATCGAAAAGCCCGTGTTTTCAGTTTCAGTACTGCCAGCATCTCTGCATTGACATTCTCTATATTTTGTGTTCTTGTCTTGGCGTGCTCAAGCAAGGCGTTAGATGCATGTTTGCTGTTATCTGCTTGGTTGTCTTAGATGCGCTTTAAGTCAACTATATAAGCTGTCAAGTTCAGTACAAAATACAAGCATATCGAGACCTGTGAGGAGTTCGCGATGTCTGTAGGAGAGCAGCAGTTTCTGATTACTAACATGAGCTGACATGAATCATGCCATAATCGGCCCGGCACAGCTGAATAATCGATAAAAAATACAAAACGTCCGGAGTTGCGTCTCAATCTGGGCATGTGTGCTCTGTGAGGCACCTCTTACGCCGTACGAATCTCGACACTGAAGGCGCCACGATGCCTTCCGTTTTATATTCTCTCCATACTCACCTCCTTCCTGTTGTTATTCGCGCTCATGCTTTTCGCGGCGAGAGAAGGCGGCATAGGAAAACTGGGTCGCGCTTGTCGTCGGTCTGATATTGTAGCGAGCGGCGGGAGCGGCAAGGAAGGACCAAGTGGCAGCGAGATCGGGCAAGATACGAGTTTATACAGGCGGCCGTAGCACTGAGACTGCTGTAAGCCCGCTGTAAGTCAGCTGTTTCTACCGCTACAAACCGTTGGGGTTGAGCTTGCTGCCATTGCGCCTTTCCATATCCGGCTAGCTCCCCAACTCGTGTCCTTTGCCCGCGCGACACAGTGGGTCAATGCATAGCCTGTGATTGGCCGGATCCATGGTGCCTGTCCGATAGCTCTCTCTCTACAGTGTTTTTTTTTCTTTTTTATGGGTATCTCGTCTCTGGCGCTCTATTGTTCTCGCTTTTCTTCGGAGGTGTCCCCAAGGAAAGTCCGGCGTAATTAAGCCCAAGCTACGTGTTTTTCAACCCTGGTCCCTTTCTCAGATTTATTTGGTGGTTTAGGACTTATTCTCGCATTTTCGCTATTTAGTTTCGTATTTTCGTATTTATTTTGCTATTTTATTCACTAGGTTTTCTCAGAGGGTTTTGTTTCCCCCTGTAGTTCGCTCCTTCCTCCCCTAATTCCCCTGCCCCCCCTCCGATCGCTCCTCCCCTTCCGTTTTATCTCTCGCTCGCAATTACCCCTAGCGGTTCTTTTTCTTCACGATCTCCAATCCCGCGCTTTTTGCACTTGTCTGTAGAACTTCTGCCTCACTTCGATTTTCTCTCCTGGCCTCTTGTCCTCCCATTCCCCCCTCCACCCCTTTCTCGCTCCAATTGTCGTCGGTCTTTCACCCCGACGGTATCAATCGAGCATCTCTTTTTCTTCCAGTTTCCTCTTTTCTCTCCTACAGCCTTCCACAATGTTCTCGCGTGCTGCGCTCCGCGCGGGCCGTGTCGCCAGCTCTCTGCGGCCTTCGGTGGCCCCGGCTATGCCCGCCCGTGCTGCTGCTTTCGCCCCCTCTACCGCCAACTCCTCCCAGATCTCCGCCGCCTCCCGGAGGTCAGTCACGACCGACGCTGCGTCCGCCCACGTCGACAAGAGCGCCGTTCCCGAGTCCGACGATGAGGTCTTTACCATCAACCTGAGCGACGAGAGCTTCGAGACCTACGAGCTTGACCCCCCTCCCTACACCCTCGAGACTACCAAGAAGGAGCTCAAGAAGATGTACTACGACATGGTTACCATCCGCCAGATGGAGATGGCCGCCGACCGCCTGTACAAGGAGAAGAAGATCCGTGGTTTCTGCCATCTGTCCACCGGCCAGGAGGCCGTTGCCGTTGGTATCGAGAACGCCATCACCCCCGAGGACGACGTTATCACTGCCTACCGTTGCCACGGTTTTGCCTACATGCGCGGTGCTTCTGTGAGCAAGATCGTTGGTGAGCTGCTCGGTCGCCAGGGCGGTATTGCCTACGGCCGTGGTGGCTCCATGCACATGTTCGAGAAGGGCTTCTACGGTGGCAACGGCATTGTCGGTGCCCAGGTCCCCGTCGGTGCCGGTCTGGCTTTCGCCCACAAGTACGAGGGCCGCAAGAACACCAGCATCATCCTGTACGGTGACGGTGCTAGCAACCAGGGCCAGGTCTTTGAGGCTTTCAACATGGCCAAGCTGTGGAAGCTGCCCGCCCTGTTCGGCTGCGAGAGTAAGTCGTCTTTCCAACCATGCCACTAGCTGCATTGTACCCTATCCGATCGAGACTGCCAACTAACACTCGCGTCCCAGACAACAAGTACGGTATGGGTACCGCCGCTAACCGGTCGTCTGCTCTGACCGACTACTACAAGCGTGGCCAGTACATCCCTGGTCTCAAGGTCAACGGCATGGACGTTCTTGCCGTCAAGGCCGCCGTCCAGTACGGCAGGGAGTGGGCCACCAACGACAACGGCCCCCTCGTCCTCGAGTACGTCACCTACCGCTACGGTGGTCACTCCATGTCCGACCCCGGTACCACCTACCGCACCCGTGAGGAGATCCAGCGCATGCGCTCCACCAACGACCCCATCGCAGGCCTGAAGCACAAGATCATCGACTGGGGTGTCGTCACCGAGGAGGAGCTCAAGGGCATCGACAAGCAGGCTCGCAGCTACGTCAACGGCGAGGTCGCCATTGCCGAGGCCATGGACCTCCCCGAGGCCAACCTGCACGTCCTGTTCAACGACATCTACGTCAAGGGCAGTGAGCCCTCGTTCATCCGCGGCCGTACCGCCGACGAGATCCGCTACTTTGACTAAGCATGTCGAATAACTGGCGGTGGCAATAGCGTGCCGTATGGTCGAAGCTTGGGCAATAGCCCTTGGTGTTTGACGGTGCAAGACGTGGCATCTTTGTGTATAGAACGAGCTCAAACACGTGCGTTTCTAGAGAGGTGCCTAATGCGATGAAAGCACACATATATAATCTTTCTTTTTCTAAACAAAAACCTTGTTACCCTTTCCTCTCCATCTCACGCCATCCTCTTGTTAATTCCTCTTCTTTGCTTTCACCATGGATGTACCCATAAATCTTGGCAAAACCATAGAATACTAGCGTATCACCTCTCTTCGCATAGTGAACCGAGACCTCGATATGCCTTTACTTGGATGCAGCTTCGGAAAAGATAGCTGTCCATGTGTGCAGTTCGTCGTTGCTATTCTCCTCCATCTCGTTTGCCTTTTGTACGCTTCAACAAAGCATGCCGGACTACTTTATGCTATGTCTCGTCTTCTATGTCGTATTGCACCGCACTATTCCACAGCACCAGACTATCAAGCAAGTCCTCTGTTTCACAACCTTGAGATGAAGTAGATCATCCGATGTACCTCGTGAATTGCCTATTTCGGCCATGCGTGCAAGGCAATACTCACGTGAAAACGCGTCACGTGGCGACGCCTTGGACAAAAGGCGCTTCTGTGCCTATTAACTAGCAAAACGCGTCTAGGCCCCACTAAAAGCGCGTGCCGTCCCTTTTCAATTAACCCTCTGGCTATTGACCAGAGCTCCTGCCTACCTGCCTACCTGCGTTCTCCTCCTCCAACAAAGCCCATCTTCAATACGATTCTACCTAGATGCGCGAGGAACACAACAACTGCTGGCTCGCATACCTACCCAGCTCATCGGCATCTGATCAGATCCGTTCTTACTTCCGACAGACACCCCCTCCCTCATCCCACCGTGGCTTCGCGACATCTCGTCCGGCTTGTACCCAGGGCTGCTACATCTACGGCCAGATCCTACACCACGGCTTGCCGAGGTCACGCATATAGAAGCTTAGCGAGTGGTCTAATAGGGCGACAGATTACTCCAGGCACTCCGGGCACGATCCTTTGTCGCTCTGTCATCATCCCGCCTCGGCCTGTCGCCGCTTTGCCTCTCACTATGGCGCCGCCCAGCAAGCAGTCGACACTGGGGTATGTCAAGCCGTCTCAGACAACGTTGGGGCATGTGTTCCGGTGACAGAAGCATAAGAGAGATACATTATACGGGGGACTGCATTACTAACAGACTGTAGAAAGTTTTTCGGAGCACCTGGTAACGCCCGGCCAGCACCGCAGCAGCAGACCAAGCTGTCCTTTGCAACAAAGTCAAATGGCAGCAGTTCATCTAAAGAGAATGTAGCACCGGAGAAAGGTATGCAATGGCCCTTTCTAGACCTTCAGATCTCCGTGTCTTGAGATCTTCAGATCTTGCGCGATGCTAATGTACATATAGACAAGAAAAAACGCTCGTCCGACGATGAGGCAGAGATCAAGGATGAGTCAGATGGTGAAGGTGTGAGCAAACCGGCGGCCAAGCGGGCCCGCAAGAACCGCAATGTCATCGAGGAGGACGAGGACGAGACAGATAGCAGCCCTGCACCAGCTATCAAGAAGGAGACCGCAGTCGCCAAGCCAAAAGACACGGCCATGGCAGAGGCACCAGCACCCCCATCACCCAAGCGAGCGGCTTCGCCCAAGAAAGCAGCGATAAAGACGGAAGAAGATGACGATAAAGCCGAAACTTCAGCCGCCGAATCCAGCTCGGAGACAGACGATAGCGACGAGGACATTGATGAAGAGGCGAAGACGACCAAGAAGCCCAAGGCGACAGCCAAGGCCCGCAAGGCGATCCAAAAATTGTTGTCGACCCCCACGACCGACGCATATCCCGACTGGAAAGCCGGCGAGCCTGTGCCCTACGAGGCCCTGTGTCGCACGTTCTCACTCATTGAACTCACCACCAAGCGCCTAATTATCATGGAGTACTGCTCGCTGTTTCTGCGCCAGGTCCTACGTTTGACTCCCGGCGATCTGCTGCCTACAGTGCTGCTCATGATCAACAGGCTTGCGCCCGACTATGCCGGCATTGAGCTTGGCATCGGCGAGTCGCTTATCATGAAGGCCATTGGCGAAACCACTGGCCGCAGCCTGGCTGTTATCAAGCAAGACCAAAAGGAAATTGGTGATTTGGGCCTCGTGGCTGTCAAGTCGCGTTCGACCCAGCCGACAATGTTCAAGCCGAAGCCCCTGACTATCCAGGGCGTACACAAGGGCCTTATGGGCATTGCTACCGTCTCTGGAAACGGTGCACAGCAGCGCAAAGTCGACGGTATCAAGAAATTGCTATCCTCAGCCGACGCGCAGGGCAGCCAGGGCCGTGTGGACATTAGCAAGGACAAAGGTGGTCCAAGCGAGGCCAAGTTCCTGGTCCGGTTCCTCGAGGGCAAGCTGCGGTTGGGCCTTGCTGAGAAAACTGTGCTGGTATCCTTGGCGCAGGCTATTATCCAGCACGAGGCTCGCATTGCTGGAAAGCCTGCCACGCCGACAGACGTTGAAAAGGCCGAGGCCATGCTCAAGACTGTCTACAGGTATGTACCTAGACCCTTTTGCCTGTCTCTAATTTGACCATATATACTAACCCCACAGTGAACTTCCAAGCTATGATATCATTGTGCCAGCAATGCTGGATCATGGAATCATGCACCTGAAGGAAAACTGCAAGCTGCGGCCCGGCATTCCATTGAAGCCCATGTTGGCCAAGCCGACAAAGGCAATCACGGAGGTGCTCGACCGGTTCGAGAACCAAACCTTTACCTGCGAGTACAAGTACGACGGCGAGCGTGCACAGATCCATTATGTTGCAAAGGACTGCGGCGAAGTTGATGCCCCAGAGAACGGTCTGTCGGCCATTTTCTCGCGCAACTCGGAGGACCTGTCCAAAAAGTACCCCGACATCCTGGCCAAGCTGCATACCTGGGTCAAGCCCGAGACAAAGAGCTTTGTGCTCGACTGCGAGACGGTTGCCTGGGACGTGGACGAGCGCAAGGTGCTTCCGTTCCAGCAGCTTATGACACGCAAGCGGAAAGACGTCAAGATTGAGGATGTCAAGGTTAAGGTGTGTGTATTTGCCTTTGATCTGTTGTACCTCAATGGTGCTGCTATTGTTGAGAAGCCTCTGCGGTCTCGCCGGGACCTGTTATCGGAGGCCTTCTTCCCCGTCGAGGGCGAGTTTGCCTTTGCGACACACATGGATGGCCAGGAGCTGGAATCGATCCAGACATTCCTGGATGAGAGTATGAAGGCATCCTGCGAGGGCCTGATGGTCAAGATGCTCGACGGAGCCGAGAGCGGGTACGAGCCCAGCAAGCGGTCGCGCAACTGGCTCAAGATCAAAAAGGACTACCTGTCGGGCGTCGGCGACTCGCTCGACCTCGTCGTGCTGGGCGCATACTTTGGCAAGGGCAAGCGCACGTCGGTGTACGGTGCGTTTTTGCTTGCGTGCCGCAACGCGCAAAACGACACATACGAAACGATCTGCAACATCGGCACGGGCTTCAGCGAGGCGGTGCTAGATGAGCTGCACGAGCAGCTGGGCAAGACAGTAATCGATCGGGCCAAGCCGTTCTATGCGCACAGTGCCGGTGGCCAGCACCAGCCCGACGTGTGGTTCGAGCCGCGCTACGTGTGGGAGGTGCGCACAGCCGATCTGACCCTGAGCCCACGGTACAAGGCGGGCAACCACGAGGGCGTCGACAACTCGGGCGAGCAGCGCGGTATCAGCCTGCGGTTTCCGCGGTTCATCCGCATCCGGGATGACAAGAAGCCTGACGAGGCGACGACGTCGCGGCAAGTAGCCGAGATGTATCGCAAGCAGGAGAGTGTCACCAAGAGCAAGGGCCCTGCCGTCGACGACGACTATGAATATTAGACTCTTGATAGCTCCTTGATGGCTCCTTGATTGGACTAGCTATTGGAAAATGTCTCAAGCAGCGTTCTTCTTTTTCTGGCTGTATAATGTCGCATCCCTTTTCACGGGGTTTCACCTATTGTACTTTGCTGTATTATGTTGTATCTTTTATCTTTTACGTTCATGTTTGCGTGGCGTCACATACGTGTTTTATAGAGGGTATGCTAATGTCTTTTACAATGCAATTTCTGCTTCCGTTCCTGATTATGTCTATCCAGCATTATGTTATATTTATACCTGTTATCCTGTCATCGCTCGTCTCCACCTCTTTTGGACGGTGTTGTCCTACAAGATGGACTCCCGTTGGGGCCCGGGACTCAGTGGTTCTCCGTGCACGTCAGTGATGTCCGAGTCCTCGTTCAGCAGGCCGTGGTTCTCGGCAGCACTGTTCTGGCCAGTGCGTGCAGGGTTGCTACCTCTGCCACCCGTGCGAAAGCCATCTTCTTCGCCGCCACGCCGAGACTCTTCGGCCCCGTTTAGCACATACCACACATCCTTCTTTGTGAGCAGGCCCTGCAGCACGCCGCGATCGCTGAACAGTACATTGCGCAGGCCTAACTTCTGGAAATAGTTGACCACCAGATGCAGGCTCGACCGCGACGTCAGCGTCAGCGGTGTCTGGTCCATCCAAGGGCGCAAGTCCAGTGTTGTACGAGGATCTGCCAACGGCTGATGGGAAAAGAACGCCTCCGTCTCGTCTGGCGACAGCGACCGCGGTGGCTGTGTGGCGGCATGCAGTGTGTAGTCGAGCTCAGCCCGCGATATATAGCCTAGCAAGATGGCATCGCGTGGGTCTGAAATGATCGGGAAGCCCCGGTACGGGTGGGCGTCGAGGATGCGCCGCAGACTGGCTACAGTGTGGCCGGTAGCAGTGAGCACGACCAGGTCCTCGGTGCGCGACATGACATCGGCAGCAGACACGTCGGGGATAACCATCTCCTCGCTATTGTCGAGGTAGGGATACTCGTTGAAATGGATCCAGGACTCGTAGATGCCACGGCGTGAGAAGGCGTCACCAACCCACTTGGAGATCATGACGGCGACCATGATGGGCAGAACATACGTCAGGGCACCTGTGAGCTCAAACACAATGACGACAATAGACACCGTGACGCGCGTAACACCTGTGAGAGCGGCCGCAGCACCGACGATAGCATACGTGCCCGTCGTGACGCACGAGACGTCAGGCTCGCAGGTTTGGAAAAGAAAGAAGCCTGGGTGGTTGTGCTGCCAGATCTCCATGACGATACCGACGGCACGGCCAGTCAAGGCGCCGATAGCCATGGACGGGAGAATGATGCCGGCCGGGATCTGCAGGCCAAATGTTATGGCAGCCAAAAAGAAGCCGAGCACTGCAGCAAACAGCAGAAGCACAATGGTGCCAGCAGTCGCAGCGCCCGTCTTGCACAGGCCGAACTGGTCGTCAATGAGCGTGGCACACTCAGAGAAGAGGTTGGACACGAGCTCAGACGACTGGGCACGCATGTAGAGGTTGGGGTAGTTGACGAGGGCGGTCAGCAGGGCGACAAGAATGACCTGGACGACGGGGCCGGGCATCCAAGAGCTGTTGGCCTTTTTCCACTGGCCAATCCACATGTTCGTCTTGATGAAGAGGCCGCCATAGAGACCGCCAAAGATGCCGAGGAGCGCAAACGGAACGAGCTCAAAAGCATGCCAGCCAGACGTATACTGGACCTGGTAGAGCACGAGCTTGCCGGAGCGGAAAGGGTCGAGGGCCTGCAGCACAAACGCAGCCGTCATGGCACAGACAAAGCTCTGCCACATGGTCTTATCGGGGAAGTAGTATGAGAGGGTCTAGTGGGTTAGAAGGGCACAAACGAGCTTGCGGGCGACAGCCGGTGGATATCATACCTCAAGACTGAACAAGACACCGCCGATGGGAGAGCCAAAGGCGACGGAGATGCCCGAGGCCGAGGCAGCTGAGAGCACCTCTCTTTTTCGGGCTACTACGTGTTAGCATTCGGGATAATGAGAAAATAGAGGCCACGGAGGGCCACGGAGAGCTCACCCTCGTTGGTGTTGATGCTGGGGAACAGCTTTATGAACAGATTAGCGCAGCAGCAGGCGACATGGACAAAGGGCCCTTCTTTGCCGAGCCACATCCCGGACGCAACAGCAAGACACTATGCAGCTAGTTAGTATAGTGTTTGGTGCACGCAAGCAAATTTCTTGCTATATCACACATCACACATCACACTTACCAGTCCAAGCGATTTGATGACCAGTGTCCACGCGCCGAGGAACTTGCGGATGACGAAGCCACCCAGCATCGTCTTGATCTCGGGGATACCGCTGTGCTTTGCGTATATGGCGTAGTCCTTGACGAGGAGCGATGCGCAGACGGCGAATGTGATGGACAGCACAATGAAGAAGAAGTACTCGATGAACCACTTGCCAAGGCCCGACGACCGTACACCCAGCGCCACCGCCCACGGCCGCCAGCCATCACACTTGGCACCCTCGTCGTATCCCATGCAGCAGAAGCCGTGGTTGAGGTAGAAGGCGCCGCCGTCTGTGCCGCCCGATGAGCAGTAGCCGGTCTTGAGGTCGCCCAGCCAGTCCGAGACAACATCAATGCCGGCTGCCAGCGTGCCCATGGCGAGGCCCGTCATCACCAACACGACCCAGACCTGGCCCGCGTCAAGCAACCGCCGCACGTGGCCCAGAATACCACTGGTCCCGGCCACGAGCGCGCGCTGCCGTTGGCGTTCCTTGTTGTACTCAAAGATCCAGTCAATGGCTGTAAGGTCCTCGTAGCCAACACGGCGGCCAAGACCCTCCGAGTACCAGTCGACAACATTGGGAATGCCGGTCCCGTTCTTAGATGGCCCTGCGCCTCCATTGCTGTCAAAGTTGGTGTTCATGTAGCTGGGGCTGCCTTGGCTTCCGCCGCCTACGACGCCCTGCGTCTCAAAGTCCTCGTCTGGTCCCAGGGTGCCCATACCGCCGCCTGCTCCTCCACCAGGCCCTGTATCATGGGAGTACGGGGATGATGATGACGCTGCTTGGTCCATGCCAAACGTGTGTAGTATGTTGCGCGCCGACTGCGGCAGGAAGTTCGCCTGTTGTTTTTGTCGCCGTTTGAACGACATGGGCTCGTTGAGCTCAGTTGGCTGTATCGGAAGGTCGTCGTCTTCATCGTCGTCATCTTTGTCGTCGTCGTCGTCGTCGTCACTGCTGTTGTCGTGCGCCGTTGCCGGTTGCCTGCCTTTCGCCGCGTTCTTCTGGCTAGTGATGTCACTCCCAAGCAAATCGACCGACCCGCTGCCGCTCTGACTAGACGAAGCATGCGCGCTGCCGCCTCTGCCATTTCTGCCCCCTCTGCCTGCTGCTGATAAAGGTGCCATTGCGACCGATCACCGGTCCGTCATCGCGCAGCTCGAGGAGCTTCGGCAGGTTTGAGATTCGAGCTTCGGGCTTCGAGCTTCAAGCTTCAAGCCTCGAGATGGAAGTTGGAAGACTAGGCAGTATGTCGGCAGGCGGATCCTGGTCAGCTATGTTAAGAGGCGTCGTTGAGTCAAAAAGTGGTTTGGGTAGTCTTGTCGTGCTTCGTTGCTGAGAGAAGGTGCGATGCGCATGTGATATACGTAAGTGGCAGGTCGCGCAGGGCCGCTAGTAAAGAGGCAAGGCATGTCTCGTTCGCTCCTTCCGCCTTCAGGTGTCAGAGGCCTGTGCATTAGCGGCCCCTTTTCCCGTCTACACCGATGACTAATCCGCGCTTCTGGATCACAGCCTTGCCTCTCTCTTCTTCGTTCTCGGCTTTCATGCTTCTTTATGATCATTAACTATAAACGATGGTCTCCTGTTAATACTAAGATACAATCTACAGCAAGCTGCTAGACAGCTCTAACGCACAGGAGACAGTTCCGATGTGCTTGTATCCCAAGACAACGCAATGTCATATTATATGATCGCGGCAAGCCTGGCAGGCCGTAGTGAGAAAGCCGTTGCAAAGGAATACAGCTTACCAATATCAAATCAACTACAATGAGAAAATACAAAATGCCGCGACAAAGGTGAACCGCCAGGCTGGACGAGAGCGTCACTAACATACTCGGCCGCCTTCTCTTTGGTGCTGTAGCTCATTAAAGTGGGTCCCATGACATCAAAGATCTTCTCTCATTTTCTATGCGACAGCGTCTCAGCCTGGCCTGTGACCATATTATCTTGCATCTTAGTCGACAGCCTCATAGGGCCTCTGCGTCTCTACAAACTTCAACTAGAGACCAGGTCGGAATACAGCTTATCCTCGCTATGGTCTACCCTCAATTATAGCACATAAAGCCGACGACGATGGCCACAACGAATGAGACCCCAACCGTCCCGGCGGCGGCGACAACGACAACGGCTGAGCCACCAGCTGTGCCAGCGGCCTCTGATCAACGCCAAAAAGGCTCTCTCTCCACAGACCAGATGGATGTCGACACTGAAGACGCCAAGGAGGTGCCTGAAGACCCAGCCATTGCCCGCATCGAGCAGCTGCTGCGGGCCAAGGACGACACGTCGCGCTTCGTGGCGCTGGCCCTCCTCAAGGCCGTCCTCGACAACCAAGACACGGCAAAGGCGGCCTCGTCCGAGTCTCTTCTTCGGCTATGGAAAGCACTACCCGTCAAGTTTCTCGACAAACTCCTACGGGCAGGCCTCCACGTGTCGCCGTCAACCTCCGCGCAGAGCCAAGGCTCAACCTCAGCCGCAACCTCGGCCTCACCTCAGCCAGGCCCCGCGTCAACAGCGCATATGCGGGACCTCGCCGTCGCTGTGCTACACACATTTGCCGTGCGCATCCTGCCGCCAGATCGGCGCGGAGATGCCCGCCTCACAGGGCGTATTCCTCTGCTCGTGGAGTCGCTTCTGAACGCTCCGTCTGAGGCAGCCCCGTCCACCTCCCCGTCCACCACATCACCCTCGCCTGCCCCAGAAAACGTCACAACTCTGATCTTGCAGACACTGGCGACACTGGTCGGCCAGGAACAAGGCGCTGCCGTCTTCTACAAGACAGTCGACGACTATAGCCCGCTGGTCGAGCTCGCATCATCGCAACCGCTTGTCCTAGACATTTTGCTGACTGTCTGGCTGTATGGCTTCCTGGCTGCTGCAGGGAGAAGCTCCGTCGGCCCCGACACCAGTAATGGCAATCACAATATTACAGAAACACTTCAGGCCACTCTGCCCAAACTCGTCGCCGCTTTCAAAGGCACCGATGGCATCACTCTTCTGGATTTTATCACCAAGCTGCTCCGGGGCGCCTTGTTCATCAGCTCAGAGAGCACGCCGAGCTCGTATCCCAATACGGATCTCATGCCATCCGCCCACGGCTCAATGGTGTGGCTGCGACCCATTGTCGGTTTCATCCGCCGCCTCGCCGCCAACCGGCCCACGGCCAGATCGCGCGCCGCCTATACACATGCTGCCAATACCCTGATACAGGTGTTCCCAGGCACCGCCGAGGATCTCCTGTTTGGCGACGACGGCAGCAGCACTCCTGAGAATGGCTCATTTGCCAACCTGTTCATCAACCTCCTCCTGGTCGACTTGCGTGCCACTCTTCCGGCACTGCTCTCCCAAATCAACAACAAGGACTCTTACGTTGGCACAGCATCGCGCCTAGCAAGTGCTTATGATGTATTAAGTGCGTTTGTTGCATATCTCATGCAGAGCATGGAAGATGGCGATGGCGATGGCAGTGAAGATGAGACAGGAGGACATACATCGGTTAAATTGGCACTGTCTGCCGAAAACCTCTTGCGCTTCCGGACAACCATGTCCGAGACCATGTCTGTCACGGCCGAGTATCTGCGTGATCGCTGGGATGCTGCCATCGCCGGTGCGCTTGGCCTGCACCCCGATGCGCGCACTGGTATGGGCAGTGGTATCGATGGTAGTAGGACTGCCACCTTCTCCCACGCGCTCGATGCCGCAGGCCTTCCTCTGACATGGGACTCTGCCGATGATGAGATGATTGCTAGCCGCGACCCGTTGGTCCTCGCTGCTATACGTACACTATCTCTGTGGCTACGCGAGGACGAAAACACCACTCTTCGGCGCGAGGCTCTTGGTTTGGTAGACATGTTCACAGACCTGTACTCTGCCCCAGCATCTGCTCGCAGCCAGGACATACGCCTGCCCGTCATCGATGCCCTAGAGGGCATCTCGTATATCGACCTGCAGGATGGCAGCAGCGACGGTGGGGGCGGTGAAGAAGCCGGCCTTGATCGCAAGGCCATCGCAGTGCTGCTGGACCATGGCGTCTGGAAGATGTTGACGTTGGATCTCTTAGCCATCCTCGAGAGCTCTGGAGAGCTGCAGGGAGCACAGGCAGAGGTCGAAGCCTACCGAGGCGTGCGCATCGCTGCCTTTTTGCTACCTATTGTAGTCAGTGAGTCTTCCGGTGCACCGCCGGAGGACTGGATGGACCTTGTCACGCGCGTTGCTGCGTGGTGTGGCCCGGATGGCCGCGAAACGGCCTCTAACCGTGCCATAGTTGCCCAATGCCGTGTTGCTGCGCTGCAGCTTGCTGCTCAATTAGTCCATGGCCTGCGCCCGGCTATCTATCGCCGGTATAAGCATTCTATCAGTGCCCTCCGAGGCCTTGCTTCTCAGATGCAGCAATCGTTAACGGTCTCTGTACCGCCACGGTTACAAGCAGACTTGGCCGATGTTATAAATATGCTTCGGTAAATGTTGATATAGACCTACAGCCATCTATTCTGATAGTAAATTTGACGTCCATCAAAATGCCGCAAAACTATGTTTGCAACGACAGTGGGAACACTTCAAAGTCGGGACTTGTTATCTGTTTCATTTCCAAAATGGTGGGTGCACAATGCCTTCCCATCAGCTATCATACAAAGAATCCAGAAATTATGTCTTCTGCAGTAGTGCAGAAACAGCAGTTGTAATCCAAATAAAACGGAATAGAAATAGAAATGGCGAAGAGAGAGGCACTTCAATAATAAATAGCAAAATAAATAATAAACAGATAGTAGATAATATGATAAGAAAAGAAATAGAACTGAAAATGAAAGGACAAGGTGGTGAGAAAATGAAAATATAGCAAAAGTGAGAAAATAAAGGTGAAGCCAAAAAAAATATAACCAAATTACAACAGCTATTCAAAGTTTCAAAGATCAAACCTCAACAAATGTTTCTTTTGTTGGTAATATTCCTCCTTTCGTTGCCCCTGCTCTAGTTAGCAACCTCCTCCTCAACCCAGCCGTTCAGGCCACCCTGAATAGCTAGGCCGAAGCCGGCACCCATACCGCCAAAACTGGCCTGGTACTGGTGACCGCGACGCTCGCCCTCGTTGCCGCTAGGGCCATTGCTCTGGCCGTTGCCGCTGTTCTCAAAGCCGGGAGCCAGAACAGGCAAGCTCACAGCGCGGTTGTGCTGACCGCGAGGGTTGCCCGGGGCCAGGAGGCCACCAATGGTAGTCGTGCCGTTCGATGTGTTAGGGCCGTTAGCGTTGTAGCCATTCGACATGCTGTTCGACTGCTGGTGGCCGGAGATGATGGGGCCCTGGGGAACCTCAAGGGTAAGCTCGGATGCAGGCGAGGCAGCTGTACCGAACAGGGCAGCCTGCTGGGCAGCCAGGACATGGTGCTGCTGCTGCTGCTGCTGAGCGGCCTGCTGTGAAACGTGACTCAGATACATGGTGAGTGCGTTGCTTGTCGAGTTGAAGAGCGTCACGGCCGGCTGGGTGTTGTTGGGCGAGGTGGCGTTTGTCGGGGAGCCGCTGTTCTGGCTGGAGGTGTTCTGCGGCGGCGGCGGAGATGCAATCCGGCTGTTCTCGTTTGTGGGGGACTGGGCAGCACCACCACCCTGTTGAAGCTGGCGGGGTGCATTGCCGCAACGGTCCTTGCCAAAGTTAACCTTGAACTTCCGGTACTCTTCCTTGCTACGGATAGCCTCGATGGCCTTGATAGCGTTGGCAATGTTGGTGAAGTTGACAAAGGCACAGCTCTTTTCGCGGAGAGTGTTAACCAGCTCAATCTCGCCGTACTCGGTGAAGTCCTGGCGCAGGCGCTCTTCAGTCCAGGTCTCGTCCAGGTTACCAATGTACACATTGCGAGAGGCACCACCACTGACAGCCAAGGCGATGGCCGGAGGCAGAGCACCTGAGTGCTTGCCCCAACCGATCTTAAGGCGGCGGTTGTGGATCATCAGGCCCTGCAGATTGCTCAGCGCATAGAATGAGGCAGCGGCAGTAGGGTCGATAAAAGTGACGAAGCAAATGTGCTTGTCCGGAATGTAGCGGACATGGTGAAGGAGGCCACCGCGAACGACATTGCAGACCTCCTCGATCGTGGTCTCGGGGTGGATGTTGCCGAGGTAGATTGTGCGGTTGCCCAGGTTGCTGATGCCACCGGCAGTGGTGGCGACAGCAGCAGCAGCGACCGACTGCTGAGCCAGGGCGTTGGAGATGATGTCGCGGTCCGCACCGGTCAGCATGTGAGCGTAGCCAGGGGCAATGCCGAGGTATTGGGCAGCGTTCTGCTGCTGGGTCTTGGACACATACGCGCACCGGTCCTTGCCATAGTAAACACGGCGCGGGTTCTGCCACTTGGCTTCCTGGGGAAGCTGGGTGACAGCCTTGATGGCGTTGGAGATAGAAAGGAAGTGGATGAACGCAATGTTCTTCTCGCGAACCAGCTTGATAGTGTCAATAGCACCAAACTTGCCCAGGTCCTCGCGCAGCTCCTCGTCGGTGATCTCGTCGGGGAGGTTGCCAAGGTACACGTTCCGCGAAGCACCCGACTGCTGGACAGCGAGGGCGACAGAAGTGGGAACCTGGGACGGCTTGCCCCAGCCAACCTTGACATCCTGGCCCTTGATGCAGAGCTTTTTCAAGATGGCATCAGAGTGGAAGTGGGTTGCAGAGCTGGCATCGAGGAACGAAATGAAAGCGCAGTTCTTGTCGGGGAGCATGCGGACAGACTCGATCTGGCCGCTGCGCACATGGCCAAGCAGCTCCTCTGCAGCGGTGTCGGCTGGAATGTTGCCCAGGTAAACCGTGCGGCTGGTGCCGCTGGCAATGCCCGGAGACATGACAGCCGGGGATGTGGGCTGCATGGGGACCTGGATCTGGCCATTGACGTTGTTGAAAGCGCCGTTGGGCGACTGGGGCGAGTAGAACTGGGGAGCGCCGTAGGCGGAAGGCGAGACCATTGTCTGGTAGGCCTGGGGCGACATGCCCTGGAGGTCGGGGCTCTGTTGGCTGACCTGCTGGCCATTGAGCTGATGTTGCTGAAGCTGCTGCTGCTGGCTCTGTTGGAGCTGCTGGTAGCCAAGCTGGCCCTGGAACTGCGAGTTTGCAAATGCGGCAGGGGTGCCAGGCTGGAAAGGACTGCCCAGCAGAAGCTGAGAGGGGAGAAGAGAAGAGAATTGCATATCGAAGGCAGTTCCGGGGGTGGTCATATCGGCGGCGGCGGCAGTAGAAGGGGGAGGAGGCTGGGTCATGGACTGGGTGTTGATGCTGGGGATGTTGGCCCGGCGCGGGTGGCGGTCGCCGAAGCTGCTAATGTTTGAGGTAAAGGCACCGTGGGAGAAGCCGGTATCGCTGTTGGAAGGCTTGGACGAGTGGCCAAAACGGCCGCCACTAGGGCCCGACTGGCCGCCGACAGGGGCGTTGATGTCCTGCATGCCGAGCAGATGAGGCGGGACAAGGCCGTCCCGCGAAACGTGAGATAGAACCGCCGTTTTGACTGATTAATCGTGCCCTTGAACTGGGCACGCGAGTAACACGAAGAGTGCGAAGGACGGAGAGCAAGTCGAGGTGCGTATCGGTCTAACGAGTGTTGGGAACGGACGGAGGTATGAAGACTTCCTGAGAGGGGATCAAAACAAGTCTTGATCCGCAAAACCAAGCTGTATCCACACGGATTCGAGATGCCGAAAACGAGCGGTCGTTCTGGGCAAGGGTACTGGAAGTATGTTTTAAAAAAGGTAGCCAAAAATCGAGTACAAAAAGTTGCTGGGTATCGAAGAAGCAGAAGGGTTCGGGGTCGTCGAAAAAGGAGGCGGCCGGTGTGGAAGAGGCAAGTCGCACGAGCGTAAGCTTGCGAAGCTATGTTTTGTCGGGAACTTGTAGTAAACGAGAGAGGACTGGAATCGAAGGCGGCGAGGCGTGGAGCACGCGGTGCAAGAAAGAAGAGAAGATAAAGAGATTAAAAAGAAACGAAGAAAAGAGAACGAGGCTGTGGCACGAACAGCCGGATGAAGAATCGAAGTCGACCACGGGGAGGAAGCGGATGACCAGACGAGAGGAGGGGAGACGGGAGGGAAGAAGGGAGGGAGAGAAGCAGAGGATAGTAGAACGAGAAGAATGAAAGGAGGAGAGAGTGAGAAGGAGAGAATGAGGAACAGAGAGAGTCGAGAGTCGAGAGGAGAAGAAGCGGGAAGAGAACGAGAGGATGAGGAGAAGCAAGGAAGTAGAAGAAAAAAGACTGAAGAAAGCGAGGGACAAGAAGAGTAAAGGAGCCAAACGAATGGACTGGGGGTCAGAAAGGAGAGGAGAAAACAGAAGAAGAAAAAGACAGCGAGCAAATGAATGGAGAAGAGGT